>MU767534.1:6832-22713 GCA_026770625.1 Nicotiana glauca | reverse complement strand
CCCCAAACCACCCAACCCCCCACCCCACCCCCTTCCAAACTACATGCACAACTCCAACAACTACACACAACTCATGTACCAACCATACAGGAGAATTAACAACACTAACTTACCTAAGATTATAAAAAGCACAACAACAAAGTCCTAAAAAGTCAAATAACTCCTTCAATTTTTCAGCTTCCCTCAACACCATTTTGTGGCTTAATTTTCCTAGGCCTACCCCTTGGCCTTCCTGTTTTAGAAACAAGAGGTGGTGGTGCAATAGAAGCTGCTGTTGGCTTTGGTTTTTTAGGAATAGGTGGTGCATTTGGATCTTTTCTTGGTCTTCCTCTGCCACGTTTAGGTGGAATATCTGGACCAGGTTTAATGTAATTGTTGTTGAGGAAAATTAACTCACCATTTTGCTTCATTTTGTCTAAATGGAAAGTGAGCAATTTTGAATGGCCTTGATCTGAGTTTCCATATTTGGATTCAATGTACTTTGATATTGATGACTTGTTTGAACCTCCTTCTTGATTTAGTGCTTCAAGGGCTTCATAAATCATCTGATAATCATAATTAAATACTAATTGAGTTTTAAAGATTTTTCTTTTAAGAAGAAAAGAAAAAGTTTAGATCTGTAAGAAAAAGAAAAAAGTATGGTTGGCCATCATGAGCTAAAGTAGGAACTATTGAAGCACTAAAAAGGAAAAATGTGCTAGACCAAAGTAACTTATGTCTACTCTTTAAACTACTTTTTTTTTTGGGTCTGGTGATTAATTTGTAGAATAACAGTTTCAATACTAACAAGCAGAAAAATAACAATTTGAAAACCTGAAATTTAGAGAAAAAAATTAAATTTTCCATAATTAGTGGCTTTATAAAAGCTAGTAAAATTTTGCATATTTTCAATCACAATGAGGGTGACATATAAAGAATTAATTTTCCAAGTGGTTTGAAGTCTTGAATATTTCTTTTTTCATTTTGTAACTAAAAACCCATCTGAAATATGAGCAGAGAGACAAAAATTTGAGAAAAGATAGAAAAATAGAGGATGATTTGAACTAAAAGTGGTGCAAAAAAGTGAAATGAGGGTTAAAAAGAACTCTTTTTAAAAAATCCAAGCACCTCTTCTCTTTTTTTTGCTAATAAGTATTTATAAAGCTTGAATTTTTCGACTATAACTAAGAAAACCCATCTAAAATACGTAAAAAAGAATCAAAGTTTGAGAACAGAAAGAAATTTGGAGGATAATTTGAACCAAAAATGGTGCAAAAAAGGGAAATGAAGGTTAAAGAACACTATTTTTTCTTTTTTTCTTTTTTTCTTTTTTTCTTTTTCAGAAATAAAAAAATATACAAGTACTTCCAAAGCTTGAATTTTTCATTAATAACTAAGAAAACCCACCTGGATTATGGGGGAAATAATCAAAATTTGAGAAAAGATAGAAATTTGGAGGATAATTTGAACACAAAATGGTACAGAAAAAGCGAAATGAAAGTTAAAGAACACTCTTTTTTTAAAAAAAAAAAATCAAGTACTTTCAAAGCTTGAACCTTTCTAATAAACTAAGAAAACCCATCTGAAATAAGTGTAAAAAAAGATCAAATTTTGAGAATAAAATAGAGCAGTAGAGGATGATTTTGAGCTCAAAAAGGTAAAAGAAGCCAAAAAAAAAAATGAAAAAAGGAGGGTGAGAAGGGCAGAAAGGGAATTTGAAGTAAATGTTTTACCTTAGGATATTCAGGGTGTGATGAAGTCTTGTTGAACATTTCTGTCTCCATTGAAACTTGCAGAGACACTGTGTGTGTGAGAGAGAAAAAAAGAAGAGGAGAGAAGCGTCTGAGTACACAAAAGAGGGAGGGCAGAGTCAGCCTCAAAAGCACAGTAAAAAAAAAGGTTAAGTACTTGCTGTTTAACCAAAAATGAAATTTTAGTCAAAGTTAGAATTTAAAATAACACAGTTACTGCTAATCAAAATAATATATAAAATAAAATAATTTAGGTGGTAAGAGAGTAATCAAGAAAAACAAGAAAACCAAAATATATTCTAATAGTATTTCGTATTCTTGCAATTGATCAGATATCTTCATTTTATAGATATCTTGGAGATATACGTTTTGCCCAAATCATAATGAGACTATTATGAGTAATTAAAGACATTAAATGTTGTGTTATATAATCATTACATTCAACACAAATTCTCTAACGTATTCCACATTTAATACCTATTAAATGTCGTATCTGCACTCTTTTCAGATTCATTTCTTTGATTCTCGGATACAAATGACTTAGATAGGTACGACCGCTAAGTTATTTGAATAACTACCCGTGCCTCTTCCTCTGCCATTTGTTCGTATCTGTTGCAACTTGTGCCTCTTGGCTAGTTGTAGTTCTTTGACCATTTGACCAGTCTACGTGTCTCGACACATCACCTTTATATTTAAATACAATTTTTCCCAATACAGATAGTTCCCCCACTTTCCATTTATTCATCAGTTGAATATTTGGGAAGTAGATTTCATTAAAAGAGAATTTTTGTCACCATTAATGCTATGACAAAGTTGACGCTTCAATTGTCGCTTCTATTTAATGCTCCGTACACGTGTCACTTTTCCATTGGTCTTGCAGTATTGCAGCCCTTTTCAAGGCTTTTTTACGGCTCCACTATTCATGAAATGCCACTTATCATTATTACGGTCCTTCCATCACTAAACTTTTACCTTCGGCGGTTGCTTATTAATATAAATATAACTTCTTTCCTTGTCGTTTACCACATAAAACTTATTGAATACCTAATTCCTCAAATCTCAGTTCACTTCTTCCTCACATTATTCTTCTTCGCCATGTCTTCACCAAATCCTAACCCTAGGAGAGGTCCCATTGTTGATACCTTCCCCAATTGCCCCATTAGGCATAGAAGGGGAGGTAGGCTTCGTAGCTTAGGGTCTACTCGTGGTGGTGGTTCGTCTATAGCTTCTCCTAGTTCTGGTCCTTCTTCTAGAACCAGAGGTTCTCTTTCTCACAAATCTTCTTCTAGGGGTAAAGAACCTTCTGAACCATTACGTGAGCCTTTAGTAGAAGAGATAGTTCCTTCAGAACTATCTTTTTACCATGATAAGGAATCTCTTAGAAATCAAGTTTCCGCTTTAGATCATGTTGATGATTACCTCACTCAAATTATAGAAGTTTTGACTCTTGTAGTTCGTAAAGACTGCCATTGGAGTAGAGATTTTTCCATTATTATCCCTAATCCAAATTAGAGAATTACTTCTTACTTGATTGGGTACTCTTTTGTTTATACATACCCTTTCACTTTAGGGTTCAAACTAGCTATTGACCCAGTCATTATTAAATTTTGCCGTTTCTTTAATGTCTGTTTGGGTCAAAGTGGCCCAATCATATGGAGGGTTGTTACCTGTTTGAGGCATTTAACCAATATGGCTGACCCGATTCACCTTTACTCGCCTAGGCTTTTTCGTAATGGCGTTTTTACCCTAGTGGCCAGGAGGAAGAGGGTTTTGGTGAGCCCTAAAGATGACAAGGACCGTGGCTGGTATATCCGGTTTGTTGCTGCCCTCACTGTTGGCTTAGTGGGTGAGGATAACGTTCCCTTCCCTGACAAGTGGAATTTTGCACGTAAGTCTTTTATCCTTTTCGTGCCTTTTTTTTTCAAGTTTATCAACTTCTCTAATTTTGCTTTTTTTTTTTTAGCAACCATGGGAGTTGTGGAGGATGTTCTCAATTTTCGTGGTTGGGTAGATAAATTGCTAAAGACCGCACCAATGGAGGGTAGGTCTTGGAAAATACTTTCTAACCATTACGCTTGGAAAGTAAGACTCATGGTAAGAGTTTTAATTTCATTTTTCACACACACACGCATATATATATATATATATATATATATATATATATATATATATATATATATATATATATATTCTTTATTGCTCTAACTCCCATCCTTCTTTTTATCAGAATTTGCTTTTCGAGGAGTTACTGCTGAAGCAGTTGCGGCCTCTCGCGTCTCTTAGGGAACCCGTACTCCTTCGGGGACCAGTATCTCTTTAGAAAGAGATCGAGAAATAGTCTTAGGTTCTTCTTCTACGAAAAGGAAAGCTGTTGAAGAAGAAGACTTTGAAGAAAAGGAAGACGGGGGCTCCCTGGTAACGAGGCCACGAGCTAGGAGATGCATCGTCTCCGATGATGAAGCTGAAGTTTTCCCTCATCTTTCTGTTTCTCTTACCGAACCTATTGAAACCCCAGTAATAATTCCTAACGATGATGTCACTCTTCATGATACCCGTGAGTCTATTGATAAAGTTTTCATTAGTGGTTTTGGTAGTGGAAGTTTAGGGCCTATTTTAGATTAAATACCCTTATCTTCCTTTTCAACTCATGTGTCTGTGATTCCTTCCTTACTAGCCCCAACTATTTCTGTTCCTTCTTCTACCGATCCTCCTTTGACAATTTCCCCTCCTATCGTTTTCATACGAAAATGGGCTCTTCAAGTAGAAGTACCTCTATGAGGAGGGTAACTATTGAAGTTCCTGCTGATAGCAGTCTTTCGAGGAAGTCAGGTCAGGCAGATGTATGGCTAGAGCCTTGAATTGGCCCAATTAAAAAAACAAAGCTGGAGAGCCATAGTTCCCTGACTTTAATGAATGATATCGTGCATGCCACTTTGAAGGTATTTTCCTTCTCTCCCTACTTTACTTTGTAAAAAAGTTTTATCTTTGGGATACTTAGTTCCCTTCCTTTTCTTTTAGGCCAATCTTATCGGCACAGAAATGATGAACAGAATCCCCCTCTTGGAGAAGGTAGCACGTGATTCAGAGAAGATAGCATGTGATTCTCAGTTGGAGGCGATCAATTGGAAGGAACAGTTTGAGAGTGCACAAATTGATATAGAAGATTTACAAGAGAGCAAGAGTACCTTAGAGCAGCAGGTGCGGGCTTTAACTTCAGAGTTAGCAGTTGTAAAAGCTTCCTCAAGCCAAGCAGAAAAAGAAAAAGAACGTCTCGAATCCTCCTTCTCAGAGAAACTATCTAAGGCCAATGAAGAGAATAGAGAGTTGAAGGTTCTTTTGATTCAAAAAGAAGTTTACGCTGGGGAGCTCGTGTAAAGATTAACTCAAGCACAAGAAGACCTTCGAGTATCTGCTGATAAGGTGCGTGCTTTAGAGAGCTCACATGCCTCTCTTCAAGCTTCTTATAACTCCACCTTGGCTGAAAATGAAGAGCTAAAGAATGAGATTGCTGATTGGGAAAATGATCATGAGATCCTTGAAGAAAAATCTGTTGTTGAGGTAAGTTGGACATTTTTGAATTCATGTCGTGATACCCTAGTTGAAGTTGGCCAAGAAAACTTTAACCTGGAGTTGGAGTTAGATAAAATCAATGAAACCATTGAAAAGGCTCAGCAAACTCAGGACTTCCCTTCTCCCGTGGTTGAAGTTCTCGTAAATGTTGAAACTGATACGGGTATCCCAACTCTTTCAAGCCCAATCGAGCATGTTGCTGCAAGCCAAGTTGAAACTGCATCTATTAATGCACCTGCCTAAATTGAGCCCGTTGCTATTGATGCTCCTACTTCAGTTCCACAAACTTATCAGTGACCAATTTTAATCATTTGAATGTTTTTGTTTTTGTTTTTATTTTGGAAAATTGTAATCAAACCCTTAGCTTCATTTGAGGGTTGATTTTGGAAACGCAAGTCCCCAAGTCTTTTATGAGGCAATTTGTATAAACTATTTCATAGTTTTATGACCAAGTATTTATTTAGTATTCAGTTTTTAAGTATTAAGAAATTTTTCATGTTATTATCTTAAACTTCTGTCTGCTTTATTCTTGCCTTTATTTTTAAGGACTTATAGAATAATTTGCATTTTTTTTCTTCGAAAATGCTTCTGTTAATCTCATGACTAACTAATTTAAACATGAGTTTTATAAAAGAGGGTCTTTTTATATTTCGACACTTAATGAAGAAGATGTCTCAACTTCATAATGGTGTTATCATACGATAAAAGAAATAGGAACACACATATTTCTTTGAAATAACTTTGACAAGTTTTTATTTTTAAACCTTGCCAAGTTTTGAATAATACTTTACATGTATTTGAATTACATCTATAACTTTTTCATAACTATTTTTCTTTGTAACAGATTTTTACAAAAGAAGAATAGTAGACACGAGGTTTTTCCTTATAACCCGTTTTAGTACATAGCCATTACCCTAACTATAATGAGATTTTCTTTGGCCTTAGCTCGTGACTTCGTGACTTTTACTCTGCACTTGACTCTTTTAGGCTTGATTTTTCCTCAATCTTCTTTGCCTTCTTTATACACATGTTTGTGTATATTATCTAGTCCCCGAAGTATTTGAGCGTTGAAGTATGAAGCCTCGAGCACTTGATAGTTTCTCTCATTTGGTCCTTTTCCTGAAAAGGAAAAACATACGGGACTCGGAGGTGCGATTATAGATGAAGACTTCTTAACCCGTTTGAATTTCTATCAGAATAATTGTAACCCTAGGCCAGGAATTTTAGGTTATTCCGTGTGCCTTACAGGTCGTGGCTTATTATTTAGTATGGGTTAACTTTTTGACTATCATCTAAAATCGTTAGTAAAATTTTAACAATTCAAAAAATTAAATTTAAAATGGTGATACTTGACCGTGGGTATTCCTTAGAAATAGTATCTTTTCAAATGAACAGCATTCCAATGTGAAGGTAGTATCTTGCCATCCATTGTCTCCAGTTCATATGCTCCTTTTTCTGCAATGTCACGAACTCTATAGGGTCCTTCCCATGTTGGGCTTAATTTACCCGTGTTAGTTGCCTTTGTAGATTGAAAAACCTTTTTAAGCACGAAGTCCCCCACTTTGAAGAATCTGAGGCGTGCTTTTCGGTTGTAATATCGTTCTATGACTTGCTTTTGTGCTGCCATTCTTATTAATGCAGCTTCTCTCCTTCCCTCGAGTAAATCTAGATTGACCCGCATCTCCTCGTCATTAGATTCTTGTGTCGCATGTGTGAACCGAGTACTTGGTTCCCCTATCTCAACTGGAAATAAAGCCCCAGCTCCATAAATCAATGAAAACTGTATTTTTCATGTGCTTGTTTTTGCAGTTGTGCGATATGCCCATAATACTCCAGGTAATACTTCAGGACATTTACCTTTTGATTCCTCTAATCACTTCTTTAAATTATTGATAATAACCTTGTTTGTTGATTCTGCTTGCCCATTACCCACCAGATGATAAGGTGTAGACGTAATCCTTTTAATTTGCCAACTTTGAAAGAATTCCGTGATTTGAGCTCCAATAAATTGAGGGCCATTATCACATACGATCTCCTTTGGTACACCGAATCGGAATATGATATTCCGCCAAATAAAATCTTTGAATTTCTTTTTTCGCACCTGTTTAAATGCTCCTGCCTCTACCCATTTAGTAAAATAATCAGTAAGTACGGGCAGAAACTTTACCTGTCCATTTGCTTGTGGTAATGGACCCACGATATCCATTCCCCATTTCATAAATGGTCATGGTGCAATGACCGAATGTCATAATTCCGCGGGTCTATGCATATTGTTACCGTACCTTTGACATTTATCACATTTGGCCACGAAACTTTATGCTTCTTCTTCCATTTTAGGCCAGTAATAACCTTCCCTAATTAAGGTTCTTACCAATGACCTTCCTCCTACGTGATTCCCGCAATGTCCGTCGTGTATTTCTCTCATTACATGCTTCGTTTGCGAAGGTCCGAGGCATCTTGCTAAGGGACCACTTAACATTTTACGATATAAATTGCCTTGCTTTAAGCAGTACCGAACATCCTTCTTTCGAAGCGCATAAGCTTTTTTCTTATCATCAGGGACGGTACCATACTGCAAAAAAGCAGCAATCTCGTTCCTCCAATCCTAAGTTAAATTATTAAAATTTACCTCATTCTTATCAGGATCCAGAACTGAATGAAATAAATGTATAACTGAGGCAATTGCATTGCTTGCCACATCACCTGCAGATGAGAGATTAGCTAGGGCGTCCGCTTCAACATTTTCATCCCTTGGTATTTGTATAACTTTCCAGGTCTGAAATTGCTTTATCAATTCATGTACCTTTTTCAAGTACTGTTGCATCCTTGCTTCCCTAGCTGTATAAGTCCCCAGCATTTGATTAATCACGAGTTGCGAATCACTCTTGATTGTAATCTGATTTATGCCAAGTTCTCGTGCCAATTCTAGACCTAGAATCATAGCCTCATACTCCGCTTCATTGTTAGTTATGGAGTGATATTTAATAGCTTGTCGAATGGTTTCATCCGTAGGTGATACCAAGACAATCCCTCAACTCGCACCTTTTACATTAGATGAGCCATCGGTGAATAAAGTCCAAGTTCCTGGGTTAGCTCTATTGAATACCTGTAATTCTTTTTATGCTTCTAGTTGCATCCCCTAGCTAAAATCAACCAAATCAGCTAATACTTGTGATTTTATAGCAGTTCTAGGTTGGTATGTGATTTCGTATTCACTTAAATCTATTTCCCACTTAGCTAATCTACCTGATACCTCATGCTTATGTAATATATTATGTAAAGGGTAGGCAGTTACTACAACAATAGGATGACACTGAAAGTAAGGTCTTAACTTTCTAGATGCCATGATTAATGCAAGTGCAAGTTTTTCTAACCGAGGATACTGCATCTCCGAATCTAACAAAGATTTGCTAACATAATAGATAGGGGACTGTTTACCTTGTTCTTCTCTGACCAAAACAACGCTTACTGCTACTTCCGAAACAGCAAGGTAAATGAGTAGTCTTTCCCCTGCCTTTGGTTTTGCCAGCAAATGTGGATTTGATAAGTACGTTTTCAAATTCCTGAGTGCTTGTTGACATTCATCATTCCATTCAAAATGTTCCTGCTTCTTAAGGGCTGAGAAGAATTTAAAACACTTCTCTGATGATTTAGAAATGGATCTTCCCAAGGCTACAATTCTCCCTGTTAATCTTTGAACTTCTTTCTTGTTTGAAAGTATATCAGGGATTTCTTTAATGGCCTTAATTTGTGCATGATTCACTTTAATACCACGGTTAGAAACAGGAAAACCCAAAAACTTACCTGATGCAACACCAATTGCACATTTTTCAGGATTTAACTTCATATTAAATTTGCGCAAAATTGAAAATGTATCAGATAAGGGTGATATGTGATCTTTTGAATACTGAGTTTTAACAAGCATATTATCTATATATACCTCCATAGTCTTTCGTAAATGCTCTTGAAACATTTTGGTAACTAACCTCTGATACGTTGCACCTGCATTCTTTAGACCAAAGGGCATTACTTTATAACAGTAAGTCCCCCTATCTGTTATGAATAAAGTTTTTTCATCTCCCGGATCCATTTTAATCTGATTATAACCTGAATATGCATCTAAAAACTTAATAGTTCATGACCTGCAGTTGCATAAATCAATTGATCTATATGTGGTAGTGAAAAAGAATCTTTAGGGCAGGCTTTATTAAGATCTGTGTAATCTACACAAACCCGCCACTTACCGTTCTTCTTTGGAACTACAACAATGTTAGCTAACCAGTCAGGATACTTTACCTCACGAATGGAACCAATTTTTAGCAAATTTTGGACTTCTTCTTGAATCACCTGATTCTTGAAAGTTCCTTGCTTTCTTTTCTTTCGGTTGATAGGAGGGTATGATGGATCTTCATTTATTTTATGAGCCATCACCTCCGGTGGTATTCCTGTCATGTCAGAGTGGGACCAAACAAAACAGTCCACGTTAGTTTTCAAAAATTCAATTAACTTACCTCACATACCTTTGCTAAGATTGGCTCCAACATAGACTTTTTTATCAGGCCATTGAGCGAATAACACTATAGGCTCTAATTCCTCTATTGTGGTTTTGATATTTTCATTCTCTTCTGGTTCTTGAATGGTATCAGGCCTTGAATCTACATCTGTTTTCACTTGTTAAGTTGAGGTTTGTGTTGTGGTTTCCTCAACTGCCTTCTGTGATTGCTATTTACCTTAATTTTTCGTGCTTGTATCTGCAATAGAGTTGATAGCCCTGGTTGTATGTTGATCTCCATGAACTTGATAGATTCCCCATGGCGATGGAAATTTAATAACTTGATGCAAGGTTAAAGGAACAACACCCATTTCGTGGATCCGTGGTCTTCCAAGAATCATGTTGTAAGCCATCTCCATATCTACCACCTGGAACTTTGTATCTTTGACGACTCCTTCAGAGAATGTTGTGAGTGTTACCTCTCCTTTCGTGAGGACACTAGAATTATCAAATCCAGATAGAGTATGCACCTTTGGTATCACTTTATCTTCAGCTTGCATCTCACGTAATACTCTTAGCAAAATAATGTTCACGGAACTACCTGGATCAATCAAAACTCGTTTCACATTAGTATTATGTACAATTAAAGATATTACCAGTGCGTCGTTATGAGGGGTTAATACGCCATCGGCATATGCATCATTGAATGTAATATTGTCTTCCTCTAAAACATGTCGCACCCGTTTCCCTTGGGCAATTGTTACTTTGGAAATATTATTAGCTGCAGTATATGATATACCATTGACGTCTTCACTCCCACTTATAACATTGACAGTTCTTTTGGGAGAAGGTGGTTTTGGAGGCTCCTGCCTGTTCTTCATGTAAGCTTGCTTGCCTTTCTCACTGAACAACTTAGTAAGATATCCTTGTTTTAATAAATGATCAACTTCACTTTGTAAAAATCTAAAATCTGTTGTTTGATGTCCGTGGTCATTCTAAAACTCGCACCAATGGTCAGGGTTATGCTTGTTTGGATTCGATCTCATTTCCTTTGGCTATCAAACCTTATCTCCCATGCTTCTCAAAACAGCTACGAGCTCGGAGGTGCTGACGTTGAAGTTGTAACCACCGAATCTCGCTTTTAAATTTCTATCATCATCTCGTGACTCATAGTTGTTTCGCTCGTTCCTAAATCTTGATGAAGAATCTGATTCTCTGTTTCTTGATCTGTGATCGTACCTTTGATTATCCTGCTTTGACCGTGAGTCTTTTCCCGCAGGTCCCATCTAAGGCTCGTCCTATTTTTACCAGATCTTTTTTCGGTCTCCATACGTCTCGAACTTACCTTTTCTTCTTTTTGAAATTGTGGAACAATATCTTCCTCAATCCTCAGCTTCGTGCTATACCTGTTAATTGTTATAAACATCATTCCACATTGTAGCTAGGAATTCTCGAAGGCTTTCCTTGAGTCTCCTCATGCTTTCAAGCTTTTTTCATTCAAATTACTTGTGAAAGCTATAGCAGCCCAGTTGTCAAGTACGCGTGGCAATGTTATTCTTTCGCGTTGAATTCTGTCCATGAATTATCTAAGCAGTTATGAGTCCCCTTGCTTGATTTTGAAAATATCCTCCATTCTTTTCTCTACTTTTTGAGCTCCCGAGTGTGCTTTGATGAACGAATCTGCAAGCTCAGCAAAAGAATTTATACAATTTTCGGGTAAAAGAGAATACCATGTTAACGCTCCTTTGGTGAGCGTTTCACCAATTTTTTTGACTAATACTGATTCAATCTCTTGCTTAGTCAAATCGTTACGTTTTACGCCCGCTGTGAATGTAGTCACATGATCTCGTGGGTCTGTTGTTCCATCATATTTTGGAATATCAGACATTTTGAACTTTTTTGGAATCGGAAGTGGAGCAGCACTTGGTTCCAGGGTTGTTGCGAATATCTATCTATATCTACCCCTTTGATTATGGGCGGTACCCCGGGTATCTGCTCTATGCGCTCACTTTGCTCCTTCAGATGTTTCTGCAAGGTTAGTACTAAATTTTGTAAATCAGAATTAATTACACTATTTGATTCTCTCTCCTGTGATTCACTGGGAGTTCCACCGTTGCCTGAGTTAACAAGCTCGGAACTAGGGTTTTCCAAAGTGTTATTATTTGAAGTAGGTGTGGGTGTTGGAACAGGTAACTGGTTAACAAGTGCCTCAACAAATTTATTGACCTGAGCAGCAATTAATTTCTACAAATCTTCATCAACAGCTTCAATATTTTCAAATTGAGCATGCTCGTTTATTTGAGACCCATAAGGAGTACCCTCACGAGATTGCCGTGGAGAGTCTCGTGGAGTAGGAACTTGAGTGTTAATATTCTGTGGATCTTCCTGATTTTGTTGGTTCTCTTGGTTTCCTTGAGTGTTGTCATTGTTGTTCGACATAATTGATGCAACAAGGAAAGTAAAATGAAAAGACAATAGATTATTAGATTCCCGGTAATGGAACCAATATGTTTAACCAAAAAGTGGAATTTTAGTCAAAGTTAGAATTTAGAAGAATACGGGTTACTGATAATCAAAAGAATGTATAAAAGGAGATAATTTAGGTAGTAAGAGAGTAATCAAGAAAAACAAGTAAAGCAAAGTATATTCCAATAGTGTTTCGTGTCCTTACAATTGATCAGATATCTCCCTTTTATAGATATCTCGGAGATATACGTTTTGCCCAAGTCATAATGAGGCTATTATGAGTAATTAAAGACATTGAATACTACGTTACATAATAATTACATTCAATACAAATTCTCTAACATATTCCATATTTAATACCTATTTTTTTTAAAACCCCTCCCAAATTAGGAGGATCTATAGTGTTTCCACACTTACCCTCCACGGTGACTCGAACCCAGGACCTAACGGTCGTAGGTGGAGGTGCTTACCAACTGAGCAAGCCTCACTTGTCATTTAATTCAATACCTATTAAATTTCGTATCTGCACTCTTTTCTATTGTTAGATACATTCCTTTTGATTCTCGAATATAAATGACTTAGATAGGTACGGGCGCTGAGTTATTTGAATAACTGCCCGTGCCTCTTCCTCTACCATTTGCTCGTATCTGTTGCAATTCGTGCCTCTTGGCTAGTTGTAATTCTTTGACCATTTGACCAGTCTACGTGTCTCGACACGTTACCTTTATATTTAAATACAATTTTTCCCAATACACTTACTCATCAGTTCTGAGTCTTCTGACTCATCAAAACTCAGGTTGGGTTAGTTTGGACTTGGAGTCAAAGACAATAACAGCAAGAGGGTAGCTAGAAAAGTAGGTACGAGTTTGGGTGAACCAATAACTTTTATTTAGATTTTATATTTTTGTTAAAAAAGAATTTATAGATAGGTGTTACTATCTGAGTTTAACTGTATTCTTGGATTCGATCTATTTCATCTTGCTGTTATTCCTACTTGTTGCAATTACCTTTTTTTCAGTCGTTCTCTAGCCGAGGGTCTATCGAAAATAGCCTCTCTACCCTTCTATGGGTAGGGTAAGGCTACGTACATCTTACCCTCCTCAGGCCCCACTTGTGGGAAACTATTAAGTTTTTTGTTGTTGTTGTTGTTGTTGTATTAAAATATTTATAAAATATAAATAAATTTTTAGTTACGAATTCACTAACTAAACAAGCAATGATTTCGATGACAATTTCGAAACCCATAAGTTTCAACAAAACTTCATGTTGGGTTAGATGGGACTTGGGAGTCAAGACAATAACACAGTTAAATCTTAGAAGTGCCTTTCGGGAAGGCTAGTGTATTTACACAAATCTTATCCTTATGTTAAAAAATAGAGAGATTGTTTCTAAAAAATCATCGGCTCAAGAGAAAAAATAGAAACAAACAAATATCATTAATTAGGAGTCAAGTAAAAGGTCAAAATTTCACGGGGCAAAGAAAGAGTTTACAAATAAGTAAAATTAGTTCTTCACTTTAGTAAAGCAATCTTTACACAATACTAATATAATTATTCCATCACATAGTAATTTATATATTATTATTATTTGTTGACTACACATAACAAACCAGTAACAACAATAACAAACTCGATATAACTCTACAAGTAAAGTTTAGGGAGAATAGTGTTTACGAAGACCTTACCCTTACCTTTAAGGATAGAGATATTATTTTCGATAGATCTGCGACACAAGGAAAGAAAAAGAAAGCAGTAGAAACAAGCAATACCGACAACAAGATAGTAAGAAAACAAACAGTAACAATGACATGATAATTTTTTGTTGTTGTTGTATTAAAATATTTATAAAATATAAATAAATTTTTAGTTACGAATTCACTAACTAAACAAGCAATGATTTCGATGACAATTTCGAAACCCATAAGTTTCAACAAACTTCATGTTGGGTTAGATGGGACTTGGGAGTCAAGACAATAACGCAGTTAAATCTTAGAAGTGCCTTTCGGGAAGGCTAGTGTATTTACACAAATCTTATCCTTATGTTAAAAAATAGAGAGATTGTTTCTAAAAAATCATCGGCTCAAGAGAAAAAATAGAAACAAACAAATATCATTAATTAGGAGTCAAGTAAAAGGTCAAAATTTCACGGGGCAAAGAAAGAGTTTACAAATAAGTAAAATTAGTTCTTCACTTTAGTAAAGCAATCTTTACACAATACTAATATAATTATTCCATTACATAGTAATTTATATATTATTATTATTTGTTGACTACACATAACAAACCAGTAACAACAATAACAAACTCGATATAACTCTACAAGTAAAGTTTAGGGAGAATAGTGTTTACGAAGACCTTACCCTTACCTTTAAGGATAGAGATATTATTTTCGATAGATCTGCGACACAAGGAAAGAAAAAGAAAGCAGTAGAAACAAGCAATACCGACAACAAGATAGTAAGAAAACAAACAGTAACAATGACATGATAATTTTTTGTTGTTGTTGTATTAAAATATTTATAAAATATAAATAAATTTTTAGTTACGAATTCACTAACTAAACAAGCAATGATTTCGATGACAATTTCGAAACCCATAAGTTTCAACAAACTTCATGTTGGGTTAGATGGGACTTGGGAGTCAAGACAATAACGCAGTTAAATCTTAGAAGTGCCTTTCGGGAAGGCTAGTGTATTTACACAAATCTTATCCTTATGTTAAAAAATAGAGAGATTGTTTCTAAAAAATCATCGGCTCAAGAGAAAAAATAGAAACAAACAAATATCATTAATTAGGAGTCAAGTAAAAGGTTAAAATTTCACGGGGCAAAGAAAGAGTTTACAAATAAGTAAAATTAGTTCTTCACTTTAGTAAAGCAATCTTTACACAATACTAATATAATTATTCCATTACATAGTAATTTATATATTATTATTATTTGTTGACTACACATAACAAACCAGTAACAACAATAACAAACTCGATATAACTCTACAAGTAAAGTTTAGGGAGAATAGTGTTTACGAAGACCTTACCCTTACCTTTAAGGATAGAGATATTATTTTCGATAGATCTGCGACACAAGGAAATAAAAAGAAAGCAGTAGAAACAAGCAATACCGACAACAAGATAGTAAGAAAACAAACAGTAACAATGACATGATAATATAACAATAAGCAGTAACAATAACAAGATATTAAGAGAACAAGCAGTATCAACAACAATATAATAAGAAAACATGTAGTAATCAAGACTATCAATACCTAATACAAGGCTAACTACCACTACTACCGGTATGAGAAAGACATACACTGGACTACCTACTAACCTTCTACCCTAATCTTTGACCTCCATACCTTCATATCAAGTGTCTGTTCTCAGTGAGCTGAAACAATACCAAGTTCTACCTATTTACCTCTCCCCAGTACTACTTTAGCCTACCTATGCCCCTCTTCCGACCACCCAAGGTCAACCTCTCATACCTCCTCACTGAGCATCTGTGTTTCTCTTCTTCACATACCCATGTCACACCTCATTTTTACGCACCTTAAACCCCAGAGGGTAAATACGAGGGAGTTTTTCTAATTTAAAGTGACATTATTCGAAATGAGATTATTTATTCTT
>MU767532.1:102504-121815 GCA_026770625.1 Nicotiana glauca | reverse complement strand
ATGTTTTACTTAAATGCTCTTGATGCTTTATTTTCTATAAAACAAAATAGATTTACATTTAACTAATTACATTGTTGTGCATTTCAGCTGTTTGGGGTGGAGCGAAATTGGCAGATGTTCTAAAATTAGTTGGAATACCTTATTTGACAAGTATCACACAATCTGGAGGAAAACATGTTGAATTTGTGAGCATTGACAAGTGTAAGGTTGTTTCTTTTTCCCCTTATTTTTTTCTTTTATTTTTCTGTACTAGAAACATATACTTAAATTTTCCTGGCTCAGCAACATATTTATGTTTCTAGGAGGAAAAGGGTGGCCCTTACAAGGCATCAATTACATTGAGTCAGGCTACAAACCCTGAAGCTGATGTTCTACTCGCTTATGAGATGAATGGCGAGGTAATACAAATCCCTTTTTTTCTTGTACTATTATTAAATATGTTTGTTTTCTTTGTTTCATCTTTTATTGTTTTGTAAGATGGTATGCAGTAGATTCAATGTTGTGTGCAGCTTCGGTCTTACATTAATTTGACCTATTGTCCTTATTCAGCTTTACCTCTGATGAAAAAAGTTTATATCTCTAAATGATTCAACTAGTGTTAACTGTTACCTGTTCTTCGAATTGATGTATACCTCTTTTAGCCCGTGTCAGCATAATATCCACTTTTCTAGAGCATAAACTATTCAAACAAATTATACTCTAAAAAAGTTTTAAGAGACCATGTAGACTTTTCTCGGTACAATTTCCTACTGTATACTTAAAAAGAGAAGTTTCCTGTGGGCCCATATTTTCCCTTGTTAAACATTAACAGTGCAGCTTATAAGTTTCTCCACAATCCGTTAAAATTCAAACCAAAGAATTCTATATGAAACTGTTTGAGTACTTCTTCATATTATTGGGTCTTGACTTGACATATTTTAATAATTTTTAGAACATACGAATCCAATATGACAACCTATTCAATTGGTTCGTCCTTTAGCTCTAACCTTGTGGAGTTGTCTGGTTTCTTACAGGGATGAGCATTGTGTTAAATTTGAGTGATTGACTTTAGTTTATTGGCACTTTCAGTGCATCAGTCAAATGTAACCTCGTGATGAGTGCTCTTGACTTATTACAGTATCAGATGGCATTGTTGCTTAATTCTGTGTTTAAAATATGTTGGATAGAATCTTGAGAGTTTATTGTTGAGGTGTCATTTTTATATGCTTTAACTGGGGCGACTTTCTGAATTTATTTCCATTTAAAATTAATTTCATCTATTTGATTGAGCAGTCCATCAGAGAGCAATCAATGGGAAGAAAGTGGGGGATGTCTTATTGGTATATACTTCTGATTGCATGTTGAGCCTTCTTAATAAAAATGGAATTTTGAGCATGTTATTCTAAATTTACTTGTAATTTTTGTTTCTACGCTCGATATGAAAACACGAGCGTTTTGAATGCCAGCTAGGAAATGTCTGTTTTGGCCCTGGCAATTTCCTTTTAAAGTCTGATCAGTTGATAGCTCAACTTGCAACATGCTATACTAACCTTACTGGTTTCGCGCGTGAAGCAACTTAACAGGGATCATGGCTATCCGCTGCGTGTGGTTGTCCCAGGTGTGATAGGTGCCCGTTCAGTTAAATGGCTTGATTCCATCAATATCATTGCTGAAGAATGCCAGGTTGCTATATTGTGTATTAGTAACTTTAATGATGAAACATTTTCTTTTAAAATTGTTTAGCAATATCTGTTGGACAGGGTTTCTTTGTGCAAAAAGACTACAAGATGTTTCCACCAACAGTGAACTGGGATAACATCAGCTGGTCTACTAGGAGACCGCAGATGGACTTCCCTGTTCAGGTAATTGCTTAAATTTCTCTCTATCAGCTCGTTTTCGATGGGGTTCTTTTCGTTTGTCTTTGTCGATATAAACTTACCTATCCAGTATATAGGTAGATTCGGACTTCAAGATTATTCACTTGGGTGGCATTTGCTTCAAAAATTTTGTTTTGGAAAATCTTTTCAAAAAACTCAAAAAATCTTACCGGAGTTGAAGCAAACACCACCTTTATCATTTTATTTGGATATAATAACTTTAATAATATAGTACTTGCATGAGTTTATAGTACAAGATTATTCCCCGGCAACGGCGCCAAAAACTTGTTGCGAACAAAAGCACTCACGCAAGTGCACGTGATCGTCAAGTAATAAAGTAGTGAGTAGAGTATCGTTCCCATGAAGACTTGTGATTAACTGTTGACTGATTCAAACTCAATTACCTTATCTATCCAAGAGGTTTTTCACAAAATAGAGATGTAGCTAATTTACTACCTAAACTATCAAGCAATAATTTAACTAGAGCAATTAACCAAACACCCAGCAATTTCGAGTAACAAACAGTAGGAGAGGATATTCCAGGGTCACGGGCTAACTGACAATTGTGCTGTGTTCTTGGCTTAAAATGACTAATTGAACTATCTGGATTATTGATTGACCGGGTTAATATTGCTCATAAGAATCTGTCGAGTTCTTACTTGCCTATTCAAGTTAACTCAATGCCTATATGTCTATGGAATTAAGATTAATAAGAATGCATTTACAATTCCTGTATTTCAACCAAGCAAGGCAATTAGGTATATGTCTATCCTAATTGCGAATCCGTTCCCCGATGCCCGAGTTCAAGAACTTGCTCTATTTAATTCTATATGCAATCTAAAGTTCCCACTTTCGAGTTCAACTAAAGATTCGTAGATAGTATTTCACTATTAGCTACTCAGCAAAATAATTAAAAGCAGAATTAAATAAACAACCCAATATGATAAACCAACTTTGTCAAATTAAACTTCAAACAACAACATTCATATTCCACCCATGACCCTAAAACAATGGGTTTTAGCCACTCATACTAGTGTTCATCACAATAAGGTTCAATTTCATCACAAATAGCAAAAACAAAGGGAAGAAAAGAAGAACTTGATGGTCAAATCTCCTCCTAGCCTCTCTATTTCTTGCACTAGACTATGAAAACCTTGATAAATAATCCTTGGGCGAGCTTGACTTTATATAGGTTAAGTGGGATTTCCTCCAGATTTTCAATTATACCCCTGAACAAGTCTTTCCGGAACTTGGACTAGCGCGGTCGCGCACTTGGGCGCGCATCTGGCCGCGCTAGTTGGCTGTCTTTCTGTAATGGACGCGCTAAAAGTAGCGCGAGCGCGCGCCCAGCCCCTTATTTCCTTGGTTCTTTTCCTCGTCTTCGTGCATACTCAGCTCCGAGGGGTCGTTCTTGCTCTAAAATAGTTCCAATCATCTCTTTAAGGCATCACATAGGCTCCTCGTCCTGCTATATGTACAATTCGCAATTAGAGATCATTTTTAATCAATTAACAATACTATGACATTGGAACATAATCAAGCGGGAGCATAAACAATCGCCAAATTACCTAGATTTACCCTATTATCAATTGTTTTATCCCAATTTTTTAAGTTACACGATATCTTTGTACTTTTGATGGAACCGAATCAAATATCGGCTAATTTAGATTCTTCATTATCTGACCACAAAATACTGAAGCAGCTGTGCAGTATGCTTTCTGCTTAGATTTCATGAATTTACAACTGTGCAAGGACTACCTCCCCTGATTATTCCCAGGTTCTGAACTTGGGGACACTTAAGAACCTGCTTAGCCATAACTTCATTTGCAAATACCGAAGCAGCATTTGCAAGTTGAAGTTTGGCCATGAGTTTTGGTTCTGGTTTGAAGATATTTTGCAAATGAAGTTTTTCAAATCTTCAACTTCCACTTACAAACCTCATTTTTTAGAAATTGATTTAGAAGTGAATTTAGGTGCAAAAGGAATTTCAACTTCTAATTTATTTTGTCCAAAGAATACTTAGTTTCTCTCTCTCTCTAGAGATATAGAGATACAGTGTTTTTAACTTGAGAGAGACACTTTATTAAAATGACAACTGGTTTTATATAGTTTCTGCATGTTTTTCCAATTTGTTTGATAGAATATTACAAATGGGTTTGATTTGCAATTACACTATATCAAAACTTCTCTTTTCCTGTGTAATAAGTATTGATGTCCCTGAGATATGGTGTTACCCGTGGCGAAGCTAGGAATTTTCTCAAGGGTGTTCAAATTTAAAAGAAGTGAAAAAATTTCCGACAAAGGGTGTTCAATATGTGTTATATACCTCTAAAACGTAATATTTTACCTATATATAAAATACAATTATTCGACGAAGGGTGGTCAGTTGATCAAGCTTATTACCATGTGGCTTCGCCGCTGGGTGTTACCAATAGAATTATTTACGCTATGGTTCCAGAAACTAGAAACCCTTGTGATTACTTTTAATTTAAGAGTGTCTAATTTCCAGATCTGAGCTATTGATCTGGCCAGACTTTGGCAATTATATCTGGCTGTATACCAACATGGCTTACAACTTCTTAAAATTTGTCAATTGCTGACAGTTACTTTATAACCCTTTTCTGGTTACAGTGCGCAATATGTTCCCTGGAGGATGTGAGTGTTGTAAAGCATGGAAAGGTCAGTTGTAATATGGATAAACTTTATATTCAAGCTTTTCTTCACATTATCTTATGCTTTCATGGGCATTTCTACATATACTCGTGTGTAAATGAGTTTGCATGGTCCAGTTATGCAGTCTTGTTTTGTACTTCTGTATATAGACAATCATAGTACTTCATTAGGTTGTTCTAGCTTCTAGTATTTGTTTTCAGATAACCATCAAGGGGTATGCAGTATCAGGAGGCGGGCGTGGCATAGAAAGGGTAGACGTGTCTATTGATGGTGGTAAAACTTGGGTGGAAGCCACAAGATACCAAAGATCTGGCATTCCATATATTGCTGATGATGCAAGTAGTGACAAATGGGCATGGGTCTTTTTTGAAGCTGAGGCAAATATTCCACAGAGTGCGGAGATAGTTGCTAAAGCAGTAAGTGACTAGTTTTCTGTAAAAAAATCATGCTTTTCTATTCAACTATTAACTGCAACAATTTCTGATGGGTCTAATTTTCGAGTGATGTGTGTCTTTAGAAAAAGTACAATGTTACGTCTATCAAGCCCATAATTTGCTGCAATACATTATGAAGTTGCTTTCTCATGTTATTTTACGCTATAGAATACTTCTTGCTCCTGTTCTCAGTTGATATTCTATGCTTAATAGGTGGATATAGCCGCAAATGTCCAACCTGAAAGTATAGATTCTATCTGGAATCTGAGAGGAATCCTGAACACCTCTTGGCATCGGGTTCAAGTCCGAGGTGGTCATGCAAATCTTTAGGCTGTGTTGGGCGGATGACAGTATTCAGCATCAAATGCAATGGTTGTGTTTGTATCTTCCTAGCTTAAAATGAAAATAGCATGTTTTCTTGATGTTGTCTCAAATACTAATGGAAATAACAATAATAATCTGGAATCAATTGCAGCTTGGAAATTGGTGGTGTTTCTTTCCCCAGTATGTATTTTTCTTTATTTGATGTGGACAAGTTCCTACTTATTTGTCACTGGATAATGAGTTTTAGGATGATAGAAGTACTGAAAGCAAGACAAATTCCAATTAAAGCTATTAGAATGTATAGGAAACTGGTTATTAGGTAGTACATTTTACTTCGTGAGTGGCTATTTTTTCATTATACTTTGTTTTTGGTTTCTTATAATGAAGTCATCGCCAGCTGACAATTGTATCTGCTTAGCCCCCTCAACCATCACGTGGAAGTGCATTCGTGCCCACAGGTAGCTTGCTTTGCTTTATTTTGAGCATGTGCTTGTTTATTGTAGTTATGAATAAGTTAACCACTAGAAATATAGAATGTCCCCTACTAGTTTGCCCTCCAAACAGGAGGAAGATGAAGTGAGGTGAGATGAGTTTGAGGTGCTTAACTTAAACGGCCAAAAGTACTTTTTTTTTTTTCAAACTTGAAATGTTTGGCTAAGTTTTTAGAAGGGAAAAAAAATGCTTTTGAGCAGAAGAAGAAGCAGTTTTGGAGAAGCAAGAAAAAGTAGTTTCTCCTCAAAAACACTTTTTTGAAAAACATTTCTGAAAAAAATGCACGAACATATATTGTTTTTCACCAAAAATATTTTTGAAAAAAGCACTTCTCAAAATAATTTGGTGTTAGAAGCTTGGCTAAACGGGTTATTATTCTTTGAGAAATTTTCACAAACGACTATTGTTTAGTAGTTATTAGTTAGTACTATTTCTCGGCCAGAAATAGGGGATTACAGCTAGACAGATTATTGTTGTATTCGATTGTATTTACGGCGTAAAATAGGGTATTTTATTGTATTCGATTGTATTCACGATATGTATTTGTGAATACAGTAACGTAAATAGCGTAAATCGTGGTCTATTTAGCTATTTTTAAATGAAAAGTGAATCAATTAACACAAATAAACTCCTAATATAACTCAACAAACTAAATTGTATTTGAATACATAAATTATATTAATTAAAAATATATTTTAATATATTCATGGAATATAGCGAGACAATAAATACAATAAAATATAATACAATGGAGAAAAAAAAGACAATATATACAATGAAATATATAGAATGTAACAAGATACATTGAAATATAATGAAAGTCGTATGTATTAATATCAACTCAATTCGAGTCCTTTTTCTTATTTGCCACTATTACACCACCACTTACGCCGACGCTAAACTGATAAGATAATTTTTTTTACAGTTTTTCAATTCAAAGAATTGGCATCTCTCGAACTGAAATCTTAGATAGAAAAAAAGAAAATTTAATTGTATTCAGAGAGTTGAATTTGGCATAGCGCCAGTGAAAATTCCTTCGCCGGCTCAGACGAGCATAAATTATAAGTAGGCCATAATATTTGAGAATTCTTTCAACAGTGTGAACTCTCTTGCTTCTCTTTCGCTACTTGGAAGAGTAATTGCAGTTCCACCGCATCGAAGGAAAGCAAGGGAGAGAGTATTAACCGCTAATCCTAACGATTATCAGGGAGCACTATTTGTGTTTCATGGAGCTCATGAAGTATGTCATAGCGGCACTATTTCCCTTGGTGCTAATTTTCCCTCGAAATATCCTTTTAGATTTTGAACTTTTTTTGTATTTTCTGAAATACTCCATTTTTCTTCTGCGAAGCTAGTCTCCGAAGTAGGCTATGAGATCTGATTTGTTAAAACAAGGGAAATTTTCATGGAGAAAGGGTGGGGTTGAGAGAGAGGGTGGTGAAAAATTTGAAAAAATAAGAGTGAAGAATAATAGGCTGAATACATACGTAGCCTCTTAAACTTGCCCACTTTTTTCATTCAGACACTTGAACTAAAAGGTGTACCTATTGGATACTTGAACTCAAATTATATTGGGTCAATTGAACACATTTTTTGCAACAAACCAAAATACTTCACGCGTGAGGGTCAAACGCTGCTGATTTGACAGTGTTACGAATGAGAAAATGACACATCAACAAAACATACCCTTTTCTTCTACTTCATTAAACGCCAATTCCCACCTGAAAATACCATGCCAACGCCACCAGCAATAAACCACCCCACTTTTTGATTAAACAACTACCCCATTGCAGTCCAACTTCATCACTCCAATGTACTCTATTTCAGATTGTTTTATACATATTACATTGTTATTTTAAGCTTAATTTTCAGCAAAATTCTATATCATAAATTTCGGTAAAATGCAATTTATGAATCTTGTTGATTCATGTGATCAAACTAATTCAACTTTTACTCATGCCATAGCCCATAAAACCTTCAAAGAATTCATGAATAGTTGTGTCAATGGCTATGGAAGTGGGTTATCTGAAAGAAATGAGATTTATATATGTGAGGAAGATTGAAGAAGGTGAGGGAGAGAAGAAGGTAGCCGCTAGTGGTTTGAATTTCGCCGACTAGGGTTGCAGTGGTGGGTTTAGGAATAAGTGAGGAGACGGTATCGGCAGTGACGGTGGGCGTAACGGCAACGACAGTGGCCTATGAATCATCCTCCTTCCGTTAATTTGATGTTCTGTTGAATCACATAATTGGAAGGGACCAAAAATTTGGTTAAGATAATTAGCACCCTTCTTCTTTGGTGGTTGTATGCTTGTATCGAGTGCCATTGCTTCTTAATCACAAACTTTTTTCACCTATATAATTTGTACTACTGTGGTCCCATCGCTCGATTCTTAATTTCTCGATACGAAGAGCTAAAGTTGTGGCTAAAGAAGAAGTCACAAATTTAAAAACAAGATGTACCGGAGGTAATGGATGGTTTTTGAGTTAATTACAAGGAAAGAACAATTTGCAGGTGCCTAGCTATTTTTAATTTCATGTATGAAGTTAATTAGCCTTATTAATGCAATTTTGAGAAAAGCATGTGAGAAAAATTTATATGATGAAGAGGAGAAGTAACTGTGGAACAAAAGAAAAAAAGCTAAAACAATTTAAGGAAATTTTTTCGTTTTTGAGGTGGTGGAGGAATTGGAGATGGTGGTAGCAAATTAAGGTTGAAGGAGACAAAAGAAAAAAAATTAAATAAAAGGTTAGGACTCTTCACTCGCTGATAAGAGAGTGTATTACACATGTTGTGTCATATCAGCAATGTGTGGTTAATAATACAATACAATTTGAGTTAAGGTGTTCAATAGGTATACCTTTTAGTTTAAGTGTCTAAATGGAAAAAATGGACAAGTTTAAGGGGCTGGAGATGTATTCAGCCAAAATAATACAAAGCGTATTTCATGGTTTAAGGGTCGGATGTGACCATTAATAAACATTTGGCTATAAAAGTCAAAAGGTAGCTATGAAATATAATTTTTTTTAAAAGGGTATCTATTTAAAATAAATAAGATATCAACCTTTGCTATTGGAGGTAAAAATATCTTATCCTTTTAGGTGAATAACATGATAATATAAAAATTTAAATAGTAGAGATAAAACGAAGAAGTATTATTGAAGTACAGTCAAATCTCTCTATAACAACACTTCACTATAAAAACCAAGCTTTTTCGGAACTAATTTTTATGTTATGTTATAATATATATTTTATATATAACATCCAAAAATATTCGGAACAAACAAGCATGTTATAGAAAAGTTTGATTGTACTAGAGCAATAAGAAGATAGTCAATAAAGTAAAGGGACTCTGATGGTAAGGTAGCGGACCAGCAAAGTTCATATCCTCAAGATGAATGCCATAAAACATGTTTGACCATTCATACATAAGTGGACAAGTAGAGAAATGATCCCATTTGGAAAAGAGTTTAGGTATGAGGAAATCGTCGAAGATGGTTTGGTGATAAAACACAAAAAGACTTGCAAGAATAAGTTAATTCGTATTAGCTAAGTCTATACAAGTCAAAGCTCTTAACGCTCTCCTAATTAAAAGACGAAGACTAACTCAAACTAATAGATAAGATCTTATATCCATCTAAAAGATAAGATTCCTCTAATTAATGTATTACTTTATTGACCGAAAGATTTTTCTTTTTGGTAATTAAATTAAATGATTTTATTTACCAATAGCAATATGTACAAACATTTCTGGAACTGGCATTTCCAGTTGCACTTTCTATTCTACCTTTCTTCTATCCTCCTTTACGGTAGTTATCTAGTTCTTCTATTTTCTTTCCTAACTTTTCTATGCTTCGATCCTTTGATTGCTATCTCGATTACAATTTGCCTCACTATCATCTCTACTGATTTCTGCTGGTCTTGGAATATTCTCCTGTTTTTCTCAAACCATATGTGGTACACTGCACATGCTAGTGACAATCTGTAAACTTGTGCTGCTGCATTGTTTCCCTTTGCATTGTTTTCAGCCCATTTGATCTTCCTTTGCTACTCCATTGGAGTTCTTCTTATTCCTTGCCAGCGTAGTATTTTGCTCCAGATTTCTCCTGTGGTTCGACAGTTAAACATTAGATGTTCAATAGTCTCTTCTGCTTCATTACATATAGAGCATTTTGTTTCATCTGTGATCCCCCAAGCATGTAGCCTGCTTCTGGTGAGTAGGCTGTTTTGAATAGCTAGGTTCAGTATAAACATCCACTTTGGAGCTCCTTGGTTGTTGCATGTTAGCCTTCTCTACGTTACCTTTTGATATTGCCCTCGGATTTTATTATACCACTTTCTTATGGAAAAATAATCCCATTCATTTATTTCTTCCATGCCCTCGGATTGTATTGTTGACTGAAAGATTATAAAACATTATTTTTAACCAAAAAGATAAAATTAAACGCATATCTAAAATAAGAAAAATCTATAACAATTTATTTTCGTATACTATAATTCTATTCATACGTCTTTGAAAATGCATTGGTCGGTTTGGTTGGGCCATTTCTTACCTAGACATCTATATGCACGAGTTTGTAAGAGAAATAATATGTGAAAATAGCACGAGCTAGCCAGTTTTCGAACTAGTAATTGAAAAATAGCCAGCATTTGCAAAGTTATTGAAAAATAGCCACTATTTTGCTGCAACACAAAAAGTTCCAGCATAATATACTGAAGACTGATGCACATGTGTATGAACTTCTAGTATATTATGCTGGAACTTTCGTATACTGGAGATTGAAGCACATGTGCATGAACTTCAATCATATAATGTTGGACTGAGATATTATGTTGAAACTCCAGTACATTATGCTGGAAGTTCACATGTAAAAAATTCAAACTCCAGAATATTATGCTGAAATATTTTTCGGATTTTGAACAATATTTTCGTTCATAAAAAGTAGCTAAATTTTAATTACTTTTAAAATTTTTGACTATTTTTCAATTACCACTTGTAAATGTTGCCATTTTTGAATTTCACCCGGATAATATGGATCTAAGATTAAACGGGAAAGTTGAAAGTACTATAATCCTTCTCAAATGAAATGCAACTTTTAGTGGGGGGAAAGGCAATGAACTAAATGATTCATATAGGTGCCACAAACTTACTAGCTTTAAAGTTTAATTGCTGTTCTTACTCTCACACAAGGATTGGTGCTTGTTAGCAATCTTTTATTCTTGTTAAAAAATTATGCAGGTTAGTGAGAGTTCAAAGAACCTCTAATTTTAGGGATTTGTTAACATACTTTAAAAATTAAATGTATTTAGTATTGAAATGAAATGAGCATCAACCAAAAAGGTAAATATATTTCATATAGTCGTGCTAAACCTTAGTTGATTGTCTTCTTAGACGGACAACAAACTAATTTGACTAATTATAAACATTATTGTTTATCTGTACGAATTTTACTGTATAAAAAATACTCCCTCCGTTTCAATTTATGTGAACCCATTTGACTGGGCACGAAATTTAAGAAAAGAAAGAAGACTTTTGATTTTGTGGTGTAAAATGAAGCACCTTTATTTTGTGTGGCTATAAATCATTGCATAAAAGTAAATTGTTTCCAAATAAGGAAAAGAGTCATTCTTTTTGGCACGGACTAAAAAGAAAATAAGTTCACATAAATTGAAACGAAGGGAGTATATTTTATAAATTTAATTGAGGTGTACGCAAATTAACTCGACCGTAATATAAAAAAATGTCATTATTAAGGATAGATGTAGACTAATTGAATGGTTGGTCATCCCGAGCAGACTGCCCTTGTTTTTGTCTCTCCCCACGAAGCAATGAGCATGCCATATATTATGGGCGGCTTTCCAGCCACGCCCTATGACCCCTTGGGCGCACCTCGTGGCGTCCTAGCAAGCTTCCCAACGCCTAGCGCCACGGACGGCCCCGTGGTCTTGGCCGTGCAGGTGCATCTGTCGCCCCACCGATATCCCTCGCCAGCGCCCAGCCACAGGCAAATTCCAACAACGTCGCGCGCGCAGACCGTGATGCCAAAGACAATGCTGCTGAAAACGGACTTGTTGCTGCCTTTTAGAAAACTAAGTCATTTTCATTGTAAATAGAGTAGTTTTATTTTAAGTACTTCCATTATGTTTCTCTAGCGAATTCTAGTCTAGTCTTGTACTTTGGATTATTATTTTTTAAGTATTATTAGGGGGAATCAAGCAATTAAAACTTTCTAGCAAGCAAGCAATTCTCTGTACCGGTGTCTCTCCCTCTCGACACCGTGTTGCTTTTTTGCAATAGCTTTCATTAATGCAATCAAGCTTTCTTTAAATCTCAATTCTCATTTTTGTTCTCTCAATTGCTCTTGACATTGGTTTTTCCGTACGACAATGACAATCTAGTCTAGTGTACGGCGGGGACCTCAGTTGGCGGACAACAACTACACTGACATCACTTGCTTAACCTTACGTCACCCTTCCAAATAATCCCAGGAAGGCGCCGCGTAACAGTTGGTATCAGATCCTAGGCTCAACATCGGACGAGGGAACGCATTGACATTACCACCATTTCTGACCATGGTGAACNTTCTGTGAACTCCGCTTCCGCGACAAAGAAACTGAAAATTCCTGAGCCAAAGCCATACAGTGGAGCTAGGAATGCCAAGGAAGTGGAAAACTTCATCTTTGACGTCGAACAGTATCTCGATGATGTTGGGGACCTGGAGGAAGCTAAGAAGGTAGCAACTGCTGCCATGTATCTTCAGGGTGATGCTAAACTCTGGTGGTGGGTGAAGTACGAAGCCATCAAGGCCGGTGAAGATGCTCTCGAGACATGGGCAGAACTGAAGGCAGCTATACGCCTGCAGTTCTTCCCCGAGAATGTTGAATACAATGCAAGGAGAAAACTACGGGAGCTCCGCCAGACCAAATCAGTGCGGGACTACGTGCAACGACATGGGGGAAAAGGACAAACTCTTCACCTTCATGGAAGGTTTAAAACCTTATGCCCGCGTGGAGCTACAGAGACAAAGGGTAGATACCATTCCCAAGGCAATCCAAGCAGCTGAATGCCTCGGGGACTATCAAATGGAAGCTCGAAAGAACATGCCTCAGTTGCCTGCTCGAGCAGGGTTCAAAGGGGGGCAGCTTAGCAATGGTGGTCCTAGAAAAAGTGGGGGAGATCGGAACTCAAACAAATCTAGAGCTCCTTCCTCAGGCAGCAATAATGCTGCATCAAAAAACAATGACCCGGGAAGAAAGCCTCCTTTAGGATGTCATCATTACGGCGGACCACATTGGAACAATGAATGCCCATATGCACAGATGAACGACCATCAGGCCATTGATGATGGGACGGATGACGACTCAGACGATGCGGACCAGACTGAACCAGTAGGTTCCTTCAATGCAATTGTTGGTTCCATCTCTGAGGCATTAGCGAAGACCAGTGCTGGTACCCGTAAGAAGAAGGACCCACGTCCAGTCACGAAGAAGGGAAAAAGAAGGTGAATGAAGAGACCCGTCCTAAATAAGAGAGGACCTTAATGTTCATCGAGATGAAGGTGAATGGCAAGCTCATTCGGGCTATGATAGATACGGGTGCTACCCACAACTACTTAGCCTCGACTCAGGTGGAGCGCCTTGGACTGGTTGTAGGGAAAGGTAAAGGCAGTGTCAAGGCTATCAACTCACCTCCCCAGCTAGTGGGTGGAATAGCCAAAGAGGTACCGGAGAAGCTTGGCCCTTACGAAGGAAAATTCAACCTGCGAGTGGTGATCATAGATGACTTTGAGCTGATTGTTGGGCTGGAATTACTAAGGACAACCAACACCATGCCTGTACCATTTGCAGATATGCTACTGATGATGGGAACCAATAGGGCGAAGCCCTGCATTATCCCGTGCCTGCCCATAAAGATGGCCATTGAGAACATCTCGGCCTTGCAGCTGAAGAAGGGGGTCAAAAGGAATAAGCCTACGTTCCTGGCAACCCTCTGCATTGAAGATATAGAACGCTTCTCGAGTCCCATTCCTGAACCCATGAAGGAGTTACTACTGGAGTTTGAAGATGTCATGCCACAAGACATGCCATAGTGGCTCTCGCCTAGGCGCACTGTAGACCATGAAATTGAGTTGGTGTCGGGCGCAAAGCCACCTGCCTGGGCGCCTTACAAAATGTCACAACCCGACAATTGACGGAAATGCTAGATACAGGGATCATTGTACCCTCAAAGTCCCCATATGGGTCCCCTGTTCTATTCCAAAAGAAACATGATGGCAGCTTGTGTGACTCTGTGTGGATTATCGAGCTCTAAACAAAATCATCGTGAAGAACAAGTACCCTGTTCCTTTGATGGCAGACTTGTTCGATAGACTGGGTGGTGCGACGGTGTTCACCAAGATAGACCTCAAGACAGGTTACTGGCAAGTTCAGATCGCAGAGGGTGATGAGCACAAGACGACCTGTGTAACAAGATATGGGTCGTACGATTTCCTGGTCATGTCGTTCGGCTTGACTAATGCTCCAGCCACATTTTGCACCCTGATGAACCAAGTCTTCCGAGAGTACATTGATGAATTTGTGGTGGTCTACTTGGATGACATTGTGGTATATAGCCAAACATTGGAAGAACTCCTAGTGCATTTGCGGAAGGTCCTAGCTTGTTTGCGGGAGCATGAACTATATGCGAAGCTGTCAAAATGCTCCTTTGCTCAGAAGCAAATTGACTTCCTCGGACATGTCATTGAGGAAGGACGCATCAAGATGGACCAACAGAAGATTCAGGCCATCACAGATTGGCCGCCGCCTAAGGATGTCCACGCCTTGAGGGCGTTCCTTTGCCTATGCAACTTCTACCGGCAGTTTGTGAAGAACTACTCCCTTATCACAGTGCCATTAACAGAACTCCTCAAGAAGGTCACACCTTGGGATTCGGGACCAAGGAGAGCGGAGGCCTTCAACGCATTAAAGGCGGCTATGTCTAGTAGTACCGTCTTGGCCCTCCCTGATTTGGCCAAGCCGTTCGAGGTACAAACGGATGCATCTGACTATGCTCTTGGTGGGGTCTTAATATAAGAAGGGCACCCTATAGCGTACGAGAGTCGGAAGCTGAAGGATGCAGAGCGGCGCTATGCCGCCCATGAGAAAGAATTATTGGTTGTTGTCTATTGCTTGCGCCTTTGGAGGCACTATCTGCTGGGAACCCCGTTCGTGGTCAAGACAGACAACACAGCTGTCAGCCATTTCATGACCCATCCGAAATTGAATGGTCGACAGGCCAGGTGGCAGGAACTCCTAGCTGAATTCCACTTCAACCTGGAGTACCGCAGTGGAAAGACCAATCATGTTGCTAATGCACTCAGTCGGAGAGCTGACCTAGCATCGGTGTGCCTACTCGCCACCTAAGAGGGAGAGAAGTAGCCACCTCCATCAAAGACCAGATACAGGATCGACTCACCAGGATCCTACTGCTCAGTATTTGGTTGATTTGGTAGGACATGGCAAGACTCGCCAGTTCTACATGAAAGATGGTTTTCTGAAAGTCAAAGGGAACCGAGTTTATGTTCCAAAGGGAGGAGATCTGCGGAGGACTCTTCTAGCAGAATGTCATGATACTATGTGGGCCGGTCATCCCAGTGAAGAACGCACCATGGCGTTACTGCGTCGTGCCTATTATTGGCCTCAAATGGCCGATGATGTCGCTCAGTATGTGAAGACTTGTCTAGTATTCCAGAAGGACAAGTCGGACCGCTTGACACAAGCGGGACTACTGGAACCGCTAGCTGTCCCAAAGAGACCTTGGGAAAGCGTCTCCCTGGATTTCATCACCGGATTGGCCAAGGTCGGAGATCTCACTACTATCTTGGTTGTGGTGGACCGGTTTTCTAAGTATGCCACCTTTATTGCAGCTCCACAATATATATCGGCAGAAGATACAACTCGAATCTTCTTCTTTCATGTCGTCAAATATTAGGGCCTGCCCAAAGACATTGTTAGTGATCGCGACTCACTCTTCACTAACAACTTTTGGACTCAACTCTTTAAGTGCCTGGGGTCAAAATTGAGTCACAGCTCAAGTTTTCATCCGCAATCTGATGGCCAGCTGGAGCGGTTCAATGGTATGTTGGAGGAATATCTCCTCCACTTTGTAACGGGATCACATAAGAATTGGGTGAAGCTTTTGGATGCTGCTCAACTATATTTCAATTAATAAAAGAGCTCTAGTACGAACAAAAACGCTTTTGAAATTATTACCGGACAGCAACCGCTACTCCCACACACTGTGAATGCACCAAACACGGCTAAGTCTCCTCGAGCTGCTAGCTTTTCAAAAGAGTGGAAGCGGAATCTGTAGATAGTGCAGAGCTATCTTGTCAAAGCTCAAAAGCGGATGAAGAGGCATGCTGATCAGAATCGTCGCTTTGTTGAATATCAAGTAGGAGACAAAATGATGGTCAAAATCTCAAAACTGGTACTTATTTGCGGGAGTCCATGACCCTCGCCTATTGCAAAAATATATTGGACCCTTGTCCATTGAGAGGCGCATTAGGAAAGTTGCATACCGGGTGGATACCCCATCTTGGTGGAAAATTCATCCTGTCTTCCATGTTAGTCTCCTGAAACCTTTTCGAGAAGACACGGAGGATCCTTCAAGGAAATACAATACCCAGTATTCGAGGTCCCAATTCAATCGGAAAAAGGCGTGTTGAAGCTATCCTTGATGACAGAGTGATTCATGCCTCAAGGAAAGATCACCAAGAATTCTTGGTGAAATGGCAAGCTGTGATGTAGAAGAGAATACTTGGGAGAGGGGAACAAACCTCAAAGCCTACAAGAGCCTCATTGACGATTATTTTGCAAGTAAGGCGCCGAGGACGTCGCCAACTCAGGTGGGGGAGAATGTCATGGGCGGCTTTCCAGCCATGCCCCATGACCCCTTTTGGCACGCCCTGTGGCGTCCTAGCAAGCCTCCCAACGCTTAGCGCCACGGACGGCCCTGTGGTCTTGGCCGCGCCAAGTGACAAGCGCGCAGGTGCCTCTGTCGCCTCACCGATATCCCTCGCCAGCGCCCAGCCGCAGGCAAATTCCAACAACGCCGCGCACGCAAACCATGATGCCATAGACAATATTGCTGAAAACGGACCTGTTGCTGCCTTTTAGAAAAATAAGTCATTTTCATTGTAAATAGAGTAGTTTTATTTCAAGTACTTCCATTATGTTTCTCTAGCGAATTCTAGTCTAGTCTTGTAGCTTAAGATTATTATTTTTAAGTATTATTAGGGGGGATCAAGCAATCAAAACTTTCTAGCAAGCAAGCAATTCTCTATAATGGTGTCTCTCCCTCTCGACACCGCGTTGCTTTTCTCTGTAATAGCTCTCATTAATGCAATCAAACTTTCTTTAAATCTCAATTCTCATTTCTGTTCTCTCAATTGCTCTTAACATTGGTTTTCCCGTACAACACTGACAATCTAATCTAGCGTATGACGGGGACCTCAGTTAGCGGACAGCAACTGCACTGACATTACTTGCCTTGCCTTACGTTGCTCTTCCAAATAATTTCAAGAAGACACCGCGTAACACATCACATGTCTCTATTGAAGATAAGTTATGGCCCCAAAAACAGTCTTTGTCGATCACCTTAACCGTTGGATTTATTCCTCAGCCTCGTGATTGAACGTGAATCTTATCTTTTGCATGCCTGCCTTTTATAGTCTTCATCAATATATAACTACTTTTGGCTGTGTGTATGGGGCAGAGACGTTGCCTAAAATGGAGTAAACAATGCCATTTGTCTTTTATACTTCATCAATAGATATACTACTACTTTTGGCTGTGTGGATGGGGCTAGAGACATTAGAGACATTGCCTAAAAGAGGATAATAAATAATGCCATCTGTGTGGTTGTGTCATAACCAAGTCAATTCGTAGCCTGACAAATGTCGACTGCGGCTTAATTATTCTTTTGTCACTCTCTTGAGTCTTTGTCCCTTATCTATCAAGTACCTACTGAATAACTGGCTCACTGAACCATCTAGGCAGTCTTTTTTTTAAAAATATTCTATTGGAAGGTAGGGGCAGAGCTAAAGTATGTGTTACGGTAACAAATCAAATAACTTGATTTAAATTCTTGGTCAAAGTTCTATATTTATATAAGAAATTTATTAAATTAAATATATATTATTAATTTAAATTTTATTAACTTAAAAAAATTAAAATCTCAAACTTATTTATATTCTCGTTTCGCCTCTATTGGGAGGGTCCCCATTGGAGACGGTCGCGTGCTTTGAATGAGAATACCAAACAAACCACGTAAATGTGAGTGGGTTTGTTGCGCGTGTTATTTTGAGTTAAAGAAATCCATGGCTTATTTAGTAAAAACTATACGTAACATTATATGTATTCACTAATCACTATAGTAGGAGTATAAGTTTTCGCAAGGATTTCTGCTTGAGGGCCAGGAGCGGATTTATAACCTATTTTATGTGGCACTTGAATTCATGATCTTCCAAATTTAATATTTTACGTACATATACTAAAATTAATTTAATATTATCTGCTGACTCTCATGCTCTAAGTGATGCACTTAGTTAAATGCTTAATTATTTACTTAGAGGAACAAGGATTAATTCTCACTTAATACTTTCTTTTTTCTCCTTTCTTTAGTGATGCGCCCGTATTATAAAAATCCTAGATCCGTCTCTTGCCGGAATATCACTTTATATTACGTGCTACCTTACACAGATACCACAGTGCATTTTCTTAAGAGTAATGTGCATAAAATAGTTTATAGTATTAGTTCTTTTGGTCTAGATGCTAGTTGAAGTCTCAGGGGATCCCTTTCATTTTGTTTACAATCCAAACAAAGAATATAAGTCTATTTAATTACTAGCTCCCTCGACCTTTTCTTTTGCTTCCATTCTCCTTCCTCTCTTTTTTTTCCTTTCCTCCCTCAACAAACAAGGTATAACAATTTGGAGATAAAATATATGTGCTTTACAACGTGCAACGTAGCTATCACGAGTGTTTTGTCTCATTTTTTATTAAACACTAAAAGTACAAATGCTTGTTGTCTGAATATTTCCGTAAGAAAATTATGGTAATAAGGAAATATTGTCGCTCTGGATACAGTAAATATTCCCTCTAATAAAATGGTATTCCTCCGGGATCTTTACACAAATAGCCGCCCATATGTATTGTTTTACTTTTTCTAACCATATATATAGAGTATTATATATTGATTATATACAATGATGCACATATAATACATAAATTATACATATATTATACCTGCACCTGCTATTTTTAGTTTAAATGGTTAGATGAAGGCTAGTTGGGTTCATTCAAATAGTTGTCCACTCAACCACTTACACTAAAAGTAATTGGTGGAGGTATAATATATGTATAATTTATGTATAATGAATGTATAAACTGTGTATATGGCTAAAAAAAGTAAAAAAAAAATATGTCCGGCTATTTGTGTGAAGATCCCTTTTAATTTCTTTATTATTTTATCCTTTTTTTAGCAACTAACATG
>MU767532.1:72574-101041 GCA_026770625.1 Nicotiana glauca | reverse complement strand
CCCCCCCCCAAATCAACGTTATATGCACTCAAAAGGTACATGCATATTGGAAACTCCCACCCTCAATATATCTTTCTTTTTTCGGTAGGGAAACTGAAAAGATAATAGTAATATTTATAGTTTACTGCATGAGACCGCCATCAAAATGGACAAATGTATCAACAGGTAGCCTGTAGGTACCAATAACAATATAATGCTTCAAAGAAAAGCACCAAATCGAAGACTTAGAACCACCTACTCTGAGTTTTTAATATCCAAATTAGGACAGATCAATCACAGCTATTGTATTATTTATACATGTGCGCATATAAATATTTTAATATGAAACCATCTAGTTTATTACCTATATATGTACATATACGTTGACAGTTTTCATTGTTTAAAAAGTTGAAAGACATGGTTACCTTCTTCTCCCTCTTCACCATATACACCTTCATTCTTCCATTCGTTTGTCTAACTGTAATTCTGTATCTATCATATGTCATTGTTGAAGAATTCCAGCAACTTCCTAGAGACGTTGCCGGACCCCCAACTTACCCTATCATAGGTTGTTTAATTCCTTTTTACAAGAACCGATATCGACTACTAGATTGGTATACTAATCTTCTCTCTAAGTCCCCAACTCAAACAATTGTGATAGATAGATTAGGAGCGCGGAGAACTATAGTAACAGCTAATCCATATAATGTAGAATACATGCTGAAAACCAACTTTGACAATTTTCCTAAAGGCAAACCATTCAATGAAATTCTTGGTGATTTTCTTGGAAATGGAATATTCAATGTGGATGGAGAAATGTGGTACAAACAGCGCAAGATGGTTAGCCATGAGTTTACTGCCAGGTCCTTAAGAGATTATGTTGTGAATGCGCTCAAAGAAGAGGTGGAGGACAAGTTGTTACCTATACTTCAATTAATGGAGGCTGAAAATAGAGCATTTGATTTGCAAGATTTATTAAGAAGATTTGGATTTGATGTGGTTTGTAAAGTTTCTTTGGGGTTTGATCCGTGTTGCATCAATGAATCTCTTTCATTTTCGCCTTTACTAGATGCTTTTGAAAGGGCTTCACAGATATGTGCTGAGAGAGGAGCTGCACCAATTTCGTTTGTATGGAAGGTGAAAAGATGGTTAAATATTGGATCTGAAAAACAGTTGAAACTAGCTATTGATCAAATCCATTCATCAATCGATGATATCATCCGTAAGAGAAAGATTAAAATCAGAGATGAAAGCCAGCAAGCAACCAATGAAGATCTTCTTTCAAAAATGATATTGGCAGAAAATTTTGATGAGGAGGAAGTCAGAGATATGGTGATAAGCTTCATTATGGCAGGGAGAGACACAACATCAGCGGCAATGACTTGGTTCTTTTATCTTCTTTCTCTTCATCCTGAGATAGAAAATGAATTGGTTTTCAAGGAGCTGAGGTTTATAGAAACTGAAACACTAACCAAGTATGAGATATTGAAAGAAATGAATTTCTTGAAATATTGCCTTTGTGAGACAATGAGACTTTATCCACCAGTTGCATGGGATTCAAAGCATGCAATTTCTGATGATATTTTGCCCGATGGTACTCGGATTAAAGCTGGGAATAGAGTGACATACTTCCCCTATGGAATGGGGAGGATGGAAAATTTGTGGGGAAAGGATCGATTCGAGTTTAAACCAGGGAGATGGACGCAAGAATCAGGGGAAGAAGGAACAGAGCAGGTATCAAATTTGTACAAGTTTCCTGTTTTTCAAGCAGGTTCAAGAGTTTGCCTTGGGAAAGAATTGGCATTTATTCAAATGAAGTATGTTGTAGCTTCAATATTGAAGCGTTTCCAGATCAGACCAGCTTGTTCAGATCCTCCTGTTTTTCTGCCACTCCTAACAGCTCATATGGCTGGTGGTTTTAAGGTTTTTGTCCACAAAACCAATTACAATTAGATGATCCCTATATTCACATGCTTCGACTAGTTCTCCTTCCAACAGCCAACAGCATTATCTCCAAGGTGGAAAACCATTTTTTCAAATTTATTACTTTTATAGGGAATAGAGGGAGGGGAATAATACATATGTGGGATTCGATCCGTCGCCACATGGTGAAGGATAAGGGGCTCAGAGCATGTGAGCTATCCTCCGATCCTGGGTCCCAAATTAATATATTTGTATAGAAGAGCTTTTCATATTCTACCTAGCTAGGATTTAATTCCTGCGGATCGTATCAAAAATATTTTTTGAAGGAGGCATCCAACTCAGAGGAATGAAATGAAAGTGAAATGTTTATCTGTTTTACTTCCTAATTTGTAAGAAGAGATCAATTACTTTGATAGAACAGCCAATAGGGCTCAGGGCGAAGTTATGTATGGCCAACGGTGGTCAACTGAACATCCTTCTCTAAAAATTATACTCCCACCATAAAAGAGTGTTAAAAATTTGAACATTCTCAAGGATGTCTCTGAAGGATTATTTCAACTTTGTCTAAAGTTTCTGCTGGCCACGAAAATTTTCCCGTTCACATTTTTTGGAATTTTCCATGTGATCTTTTCTTTAGAAGCTGGAGAGCAAAAGAATTAACTAGAGAAGAAATTGAAATACTTCATTGTGTGTAGGATGTACCAAGAGAAAATTGTTTCAGAAGATGAAAATGTTTTGTGACATATTTCCTGTTCAATGTTTCTCCTCTTCCGCCCATTCTTGAAACAAATGTATATCAGGAATCAAATAAATAATGCGTATAACATACGTATATTTACATAAAACCCAAAGGCATGCTAAGACTAAAAGGAAAGTACACTTCTCTAAACCTGGTGCCAAATGGAAGGAAAAGAACACTGAACAAGAAATATAAATATACAAGTCTCTAGGTTTTAAGTACCAATTAGGTGAGAGTTAAAAAAACCAATCTGATTTCCATTCTATCAAAGTTATTAAATAAATTTGTTAGTACAATTTTAGCATATGCTCTCATATTCCAGCTTGCATCAACTGCATGCTATTCCTTTTATAACCAAAAAAAAAAAAAAATTGTCAAGTCGGGAGACACGAGCATTATCTGCGCGCTACAACACTATTATCAAGCTTTTATGCTGGTAACTACTGGTTATTGTATTGCAACCAAGCCCGATGCAATAAGCATTTTTTTTTCCTTTCTTTTTGGTGCAAGAGTACAAAGTAGACGCCATTTTTATTGATTTATTTAAACTCATCGAACTTGTTTAATCCAAACCTGGCTGCGTTGACCTCGCCAACTCGAAAAAGATTCTTGGCGGCTAGCAGCTTAATTAGATCTTTTTACTTGAGTCCATATTAACTGCATATGTTTATTAGATTTTATTAATATTATTTCCCATTATAATGTGGGGCATGATGTGCTACCGTATTGACCTTTACTAATACTCATCACTTTGACTTGAAGCATGTATGTGCACATGCAGCTCCTGCACAAATACCTCAATTTCCAGTTAAAATGACTTTCAATTTGCAATGGAGAAGAACATGTATTGCTCGTGCAAACAATTTATTTTGTTCTTTCCGCAGGTTTCAACTCATCAATTTTTTAATGAGAAGTAAATATGTTATTTAAGGCAGGATTGGGGTAGTGATCAGAGACAATAATGGTGATTTTGTAGCTGCCTTCTCTTGTCCCGTGAGATGTGAGAGCAACAATGTAGCAGATGCACTAGCTGTCAATTATGGTGTTAAATGCTGTATTAATCATGGCTTTTCACAATTCATACTGGAGATGAATTCTATGTTTATATGCAAGATAATTCAGAACAAAGATACTACAAATCTGAAGCCCAAGAAAATTGAGGAAATTGTGCAGTTGATGGCTGGTTCAGAAATTCATGTATATCATTGTTACAGAGAAGCAAACCAAGTTCTAGCTAAACTAGCTATACTAGTCAGGATCATGATTCTGTCTTCTCATCAATCGACGGACGGGGGAATTGCGTGAATGATGAGACCGACCTAACCTAAAGTCAAGACTCTTCCCTCTCTTGATGGCGAATCTTGATTGACCAACACTAGGAACTGATTCGGATAAAGAAGAAGCATGGCATGAGATAGGTGGCAGATCAATTTCCAATAGCGAATTACTTGACTCGATGGATGGAGGGAGAGCCTTCCAACTCAAGCACAAAATAAATGTTGAGTCAAAAATCATAGTGAAGGGTACCACCAAGCGAGATCGAGACCAGCCAAGGGTATAGGTTTAGGGTGGAAAGCATGTGCTTCTTCAAATATCTCATAGATCTAAATAAAGAAGGGACTTCAAAGCTTGACTAACAAGCGAGAAAGTTGACTTTGAGAAAGAAAAGGGGTGCCTTAGCTGCAATAAAAAAAAGAGCACTAACAAGCAAGAAAGACCCCTTACTATAGAATCTTTTGATATGATTCACAGAGAGGCAAAAGGCCCTTTCCAGCTTGACAAATGGCAACTACCCTCTCTTCGAATCAGATATGAGAAAGCTAACTTCAAAGTTAGTTGAATATTCATTGTAGAAGTAGAGGTGATAAGATCTTTGTTGCTGTTGCATTGTTTTGTGCTAGCAGTATGTTTGTCACCTCTATTAATGGTTGAGAATAAGGCTCATGCCGTATGTATTGAATCTGAGAGGTCAGGTTTAGCCCAGGTTGAGAATAAGGCCCATGCATGGTGAAACCCCAGTAATTGATGTTGAATTAGATAACATTTCATAGGAAATTGAATTTTGGAAGAACTCTGGTTTGTTATGTATTGGGTGCACACCCCCCATATGCTGTGATTAATGGGTACATACAGAGGTTATGCGCAAAGTATGGGATCAACAAAATAGCTATGTTGAAAAATGGAATCATATTGGTTAGGTTTGACTCGGCAGTTGGGATGAATGATGTTATCCAAGGGGGTATCTATCACTTTGAAAACAAGTCATTCATAGTGAAAGCATGGAGCCCAGAGATGGAATTCACAAAAGAGGAGCTGCATACTGTGCCTATATGGATCAAGTTCCCAGGATTAGACTTCAAGTATTGGAGTCCTAAGGGATTGAGCAAAATAGGTAGTCTTGTTGGTAAGCCTTTAATGGTTGATTAGCATACGAAAAAACAAAAAAAAGGTAGGGTTGAATTTTGCACGACTACTAGTGGAGGTGGAAATGGATTCTAAATGACCAGACACAATGATGTTTAGAAATGAAAAAGGCATTCTAGTTGAGCTGAGAGTAGTATATGATTGGAAGCAACTTTATGTAACTATTGTCAAAAATGTTAAAATAGTCGTGTAAATAGGAGTAAATAACTCTAACCCTAATCCAATATGTATTAGGAGTAGGATATGTTATGTATGTATATAGGGCTCATTGTAGCATTGTCAATTAATCAATAATAATATTTTTCTCCCGTGCATTCTCACATGGTATCAGAGCATTAGTGAGAAACCTATCATTGTGCATCATTCCAGCGACTTCCGGGAAGAAAGACCTCGTCGCCGTGCAATTTTCCGGCGACTTAGAAGGCTGCCCGTAATCAAGTCACTTTCTATCGGTGTTGTGCAAAAACCAACACCACCACGAGGTAGATCACTCGTCGGCGACCAACCCTTTAAAATTTCTCCGGCAGAAAAGCCCACACGCGCCAGCAGAAGAAACTTTCCGGCGAGCGCATGACACCCACGTGCCGGCGCGTGCGCGCACTTCCGGCCATTTTTTGACGAATTTCCTTCAGGGCAGTTGGATCGCCCTTAAATTTCGAGCCTACCCATTATTTTATTTTTCAATTCCGACCACTTTGGAATTTTCCGACGAGCTACAGTGATTTTTCCGGCGTGAACAGTGATCCCAAGCAATTTTCTGCTTTTTCCCGACACAATATTATAATGGAATTAATACCTGAAGCCTTTACCTCACAATCCGTTGGATTAAATGCAATAAATCCAATCCAGATGGTTTCTTTACCGGATTATATTGAGTTCCTTCAGTACAAAGCACGTAAACAGACATATTCAGGATTAACCTCCGTCGTTCCAACAAATAGTAGCATGACTGGTGTCTCCCAATCTCCACCCTCTGAGTCTTGAGTCATTGATTCAGGTGCATCTGATCATATTTCTAGTAACAAATCTCTTTTCACTAGTATCTCATATTCTCAATCTCTTCCAACAGTCACAATGGCCAATGGGTCTCAAGCCATGGCAACTGCAATAGGTCAAGCAAGTCCACTTCCTTCCTTACCTTTAGACTCAGTTCTTTATGTTCCTGGTAGTCCTTTTAATCTCACAGTCGTTAGTCGCTTAGCCAAATCACTTAAATTTGCTATTTTATTTCTTGATGACCTTGTTTTTATACAGGAATGCAGTACAGGGCGGATCATTGGTACCGGACGTGAATCAGATGGACTTTATTACCTTATCCTTGCAAAAACGCATGCACTCGCATCTTGTCTTCCTCCAATAACTTCTCCCATTACTGATTCACCAGATTTATTACATAAACGGTTAGGACATCCTAGTTTATCAAAACTTCAGAAAATGGTACCTGGCTTATCTCACTTGTCCACTCTAGAGTGTGAGTCGTGTCAGCTCGGTAAGCATACCCGCTCCCATTTCCCGTGGCGTCTTGACAATCGAGCAAAGTCACCTTTTACTTTAGTCCATTCAGATGTTTGGGGTCCTAGTCGGGTTAGCTCTACCTTAGGATTCCGTTACTTTGTCAGTTTCATTGATGATTATTCCAGGTGCACTTGGATATTTTTAATGAAAAATCGATCTGAGTTGTTTTCTATTTTCCAAACCTCCCATGCTGAAATTCAAAATCAATTTGGGGTTTCTATCCGCACATTTCGTAGTGATAATGCCCTATAGTATTTATCTTCCCCATTTCAGCAGTTTATGAACTCTCATGGGATTACTCATCAAACATCTTGTCCGTACATATCCCAACAAAATGGGATAGCTGAATGAAAGAATAGACATCTTATTGAAACTGCTCGTACCTTACTCATACAATCTCATGTTCCGCTGCGTTTTTGGGGGGATGTGGTTCTTACATCTTGTTATCTTATTAATCGTATGCCATCTTCAGCTATCCAAAATCAAGTTCCATTCTTTGTCCTGTTTCCTCACTTACCTTTGTTCTCTCTTCCACCCCGTGTCTTTGGGAGTACGTGCTTTGTTCATGACCTTACTCCAGGAAAAGATAAGTTAGCTCCTCGGGCTCTTAAGTGCATATTTCTGGGTTACTCGAGAACGCAAAAGGGATATCGATGTTATTCTCCTGACCTTCAGCGATTTCTTATGTCTGCTGATGTTACCTTCTTTGAAACCCAATCATACTTCACAGGTTCCGTTAATCACTTAGAAATTTCCGAGGTGCTACCTGTTCCTTCTTTTGGAGATTCAGTCCCTATCTCCCATTCATCTTCCTCCATAGCTCCACCGCCTACAGTTCCAGTTACAGCTCCACCACCTATAGCTCCAGTATCACCACCGAGTCCAGTGCCACCACCTAGTCCAGTTCCACCAACTATAGATCTAGTGCCACGACCTAGTCCAGTTCCACCAACTATAGCTCCAGCGCCACCACCCAGTCGAGTTCAACCTTCTGCAGCTCCACCACTCCTAACTTATCATCGTCGTCCGCCCCCAGCATCAGGCCCAGTTGATTCACGTCCTGCACCTGACCCTGCTAATACTACGAACTTGTCTCCTCTTAATCAACCGATTGCACTACGAAAAAGTATACGGTCCACAGTTAATCCTAATCCTCATTATATCGGTTTAAGTTACCATTGTCTCTCATCATCCCATTGTGCATTTATGTCATCTTTGTCCTCTGTTTCCATTCCTAAGTCTACAGGTGAAGCACTATCTCATCCCGGATGGCGACAGGCTATGACTGACGAGATGTCTGCTTTACATACGAGTGGTACTTGGGAGCTTGTTCCTCTTCCTTCAGGTAAATCGACTGTTGGTTGGCGTTGGGTGTATGCAGTCAAAGTTGGTCCAGATGGCCAGGTTGATCGACTTAAGACTCGTCTTGTTGCCAAAGGATATACTCAGGTATATGGATCTGAATTCTAGACTTCTGCCAGGACAGGGGGAGCCTCTTAGCGATCCTGCAAGATATAGGCGGTTGGTTGGTAAACTAAATTACCTCACAATGACTAGACCTGATATTTCCTTTCCTGTGAGTGTTGTGAGTCAGTTTATGGATTCTCCCTGTGATAGTCATTAGGATGCAGTTGTCCGCATTCTTCGGTATATAAAATCAGCTCCAGGCAAAGGCTTATTGTTTGAAGATCAAGACCATGAGCAAATCGTTGGATACTCAGATGCTGATTGGGCAGGATCACCTTCTGATAGACGTTCTACGTCTAGATATTGTCTTAGTAGGAGGAAATTTGGTGTCTTGGAAGAGCAAGAAACAGAATGTGGTTGCTCGATCTAGTGCAGAAGCAGAATATCGAGCAATGGCTATGGCCACGTGTGAGCTAATTTGGATCAAACAGTTGCTCAAGGAGTTGAAATTTGGTGAGATTAGTCAGATGGGACTTGTATGTGATAATCAAGCTGCTCTTCATATTACGTCAAATCCACTGTTCCATGAGAGAACCAAACACATTGAGATTGACTGTCGTTTTGTTAGAGAAAAGATACTCTCGGGAGGTATTGCTACAAAGTTTGTGAAGTCGAATGATCAGCTTGCAGATATTTTTACCAAGTCCCTCAATGGTCCTCGTATTAACTACATATGTAACAAGCTCGGTACATATGATTTATATGCACCAGCTTGCGGGGGAGTGTTAGAATAGTCGTGTAAATAGGAGTAAATAACTCTAACCCTAATCCAATATGTATTAGGAGTAGGATATGTTATGTGTGTATATATAGGGCTCATTGTAGCATTGTCAATTAATCAATAATAATATTTTTCTCCCGTGCATTCTCACAAAAAATATGGACATTCTTGAGGAAGATTGCAGGAAGAAGAAAACACCAAAAGCACAAGTGGAAGTCAGCAATAAGCCAGTGGAGCAGAAGGCCAAACAAATTTCACAGCATCCACAACAGGAAAATGGAGACGAAATTCATCAGGTGACACTACCAAGCATAGGTCCAATAACCAAGAGTCATCAGGGGAAGCAAAATGAAGGATGGATCACTCCTGATAGAACAGGCAAAGTTAACCAAAGGCAACAGCAACAGACAGTGGAGATGAATGCATTTCAAGCACTTGAAAAGGAAGCAGCAATACAGACAGTGCAAAAGAAGATTGGAAGGAATGAGGGAGGTCAATCATTACCTCTCTCTGGACATGGTTAAACTACTAAGTTGGAATGTTAGGGGGCTGAATGCCCCCAATAAGCAAAAGGAGGTAACATTCCTTTGCAAAAAAGAAAAGATAGGGTTGACTTGTCTACTTGAAACAAAAATTAAATGTAGTAGGATTGATCAAATTACAAACAAAATGTTTGGAGGGTGGCACTATATAGCAAATCTAGAATCCCATTATAATGGGAGAAAATGGATATTATGGAGGCCAGACTATTTTAATGTGAATCTAATAGAAAAGAAAGCTCAGGTGGTAACATGTGAGGTTAAGTATATCCTAATGCAAGTGGAGTCTATGTTGTCTTTTGTTTATGCTTTTAATACAAAAGAAGGCAGAAGAGAATTATGGAATAAACTGACTCAACAAAAGATAAGATGTGATAAGCCATGGCTGATATTAGGGGATTTTAGTGCTATTCTAAAAGTAGATGATAGGTGTGGTGGGGTTCCAGTCACTCTGGCTGAGGTGGCTGAGTTTCAAAGCTGTATAGATACATGTGAATCGCTGGAATTGCCAAATCAAGGGCAAAGATATACATAGAATGACAAACATGAAGGGGAGAGAATCTTTTCCAAGATAGACTGGGCGTTCATTAATAAAGAATGATTGGATACCATGCCACCAAGCAGCAACAGGTATCTAACAGAAGGGATTAGTGATCATTGTCCGGCCATCATTGAAATAGAAGGATGTTGGAAGGGTGAAAATTCCTTCTAATATTGCAATGCTTGGTCAGAACATCCTAATTTCAAGGAGAAAGTTAAAAGCACATGGGAAATGAAAATAGATGGATACAAAATGTTTCAAGTGGTACAAAAAATGAAAATCCTCAAGAAAGGACTAAAGGAGTAATTCCCAACATTTCAGGAACATAGTGCATGAAGTCAATATAGAAAGAGAAGATTTGAAGGGGGTACAAATCCAGCTGCAGATTGATCCTTTGAATACTGAGTTGCAGAACAAGGAAAAGGAGTTATATCAAAAATTCAGACAGACTTCATACTTGGCAGAGATCTTATTGCAACAAAGAAGCAAGCAAAATGGATTAGATTGGGAGATGATAACACAAGATATTTCCATTCTATTATAAAGCATAGAAGATTAAAGCATGCAATCACTCAACTGAAAGACAACTATGGTGAATGGCAAACTAATCAGGAGGCAATAGCTAGAGTTTTTGTGGAATTCTATGAGGATTTGTTGGGGTCTAGAGCAGTGAATAGAAGGAAAGCAATGGAAGGGATACTTAGGAATGGACCGGTTTTATCTGTGGAACAACAATTGTGCTTGCTCAAACCAGTCTCGGCCAAAGAGGTGAAGTCAGCAATTCTGAAGACAGACAGTAACAAAAGCTCGGGGCCTGATGGCCATGGTAGTGGATTCTTTAAAGCAACATGGGACATTGTTGGTAACAGTGTCACAAAGGCAGTACTTGAATTCTTTCAAACTGGAGAGTTACTACAACAGGTAAATGCTACCAATATAGCACGGATTCCTAAAGTTGAAGCACCAGAGTTTGCTAGTCAGTACAGGCCAATATCTTGATGTAATGTCATCTACAAATGCATATCCAAAATACTGTGTAACAGGCTGAGGAAGCTATAGAAATCATTGTTGCTGACAATCAAGCTGCCTTCATCCAAGGGAAATCAATGATCCACAACATACTAATCTGTCATGATTTGATGAGGCACTATAATAGGAAAACTTCACCAAGATGCCTTATGAAGATAGATTTGACAAAAAGTTTATGATATGGTGAGCTGGGAGTTTGTGGAGGAAGCTTTGAAGGGTTATGGGTTCCCACAGAAATTCACTCAACTGATAATGGCATGTGTATCCTCCACAAAATTCACAGTTAAAGTGAATGGAGGGGGTTATGGTTATTTCCCCAGGAGGAGGGGATTGAGGCAAAGAGATCCCCTATCTCCATTGCTATTTGTACTGATAATGGAATACTTGTCTAGGGTGCTGAAATGTATGAGCAACCTAGCAGACTTCAAGTTTCATCCTATGTGCAAAAATCTGAAACTTACTCACCTCATCTTTGCGGATGATCTAATGATCTTGTGCAAAGGAAAAAGCAAGGGTCATGTAAGCATTAACACATTTTAGTGAGGTGACTGAGTTGGTGGCCAATATGGAGAAGTCCACAATATTCATTGCAGGAGTAGATGATCAGACAAAGGAATAATTACTGACTCAAACAGGATTTAAAATAGAATCTCTCCCTATCAGATACTTGGGACTGCCTTTGTCTTCAAAGAAATGGAATAGAATGGATTGTCATCAATTAACTGAGAAGATCACAAGGAAAATTAAAAACTCCTATGCTAAGCAATTGTCATATGCAGGCAGACTACAGGCGGTCAATGCAATACTTTTTTCTATCTTTAATTTCTGGGGATCAATCTTCATTCTTCCTCAAAGTGTATTGAAAGTTGTTGATAGGATCTGTAGGGACTACCTATGGGGGAGTTCTGAGGAGAACAGGAAAATATCATTGATATCTTGGGAGAAGGTATGTATGCCAAAGAAGTTTGGGGGACTTAAAGGGAAGCAAGAGCTGGAATTATGTATCTGTAGGGAAATTACTATGGCAGCTATCTGAAAAGCAAGACACTCTGTGGGTAAAATGGGTACATGGTATATACATGAAAAATGAGGATAGTATCTGGAGACATAAGCCACCGATGGACTGCAGTTGGAACTGGAAGAAAATAAATTCACTAAAGGAAAAGATGCAAGCATGGTATAGCCAAGACAAATACAAGCTCACTCATGATGGGAAGTACTCAATTACAAGAAGCTATAATGCACTACTGGGATCTCAGGTTAGAGTAAAAGAAGCTGACCTTTTATGGAATTCTATCTCCCAACCAAAGCACAAGGTTAATTTCTGGAAAGCAATGCAAGGAAGGCTGTTAACCAAGGATAGGATGATCAGGTTGCACATTAATGTTGCAAATACTACTTGTTGCTTATGTGAGAACCATGCACAGGAAACTGCAAGGCATCGATTTGCAGAATGCTCTTGGATAAAGGAAGTTCGACAACAGTTGATGACATGGCTAGGAATTGCTATAAAGCAAGGAGAGGTTAAACAAGTGCTGGAATGGATAAATAGAAGACATTGGCCAAGATTAAAGAAGGAAATGGCGACAGCAGTGTGGAGTGCAATGATATATCACGCGTGGAGGGCCAGAAACTGGAAAATTTTCAAAGGAATAAATGTACATATAGAGATAGTGGTGACACAGATTAAGAAGGAAACCATAGGGAGAATAGAGATAGTTCAATTGTCAAAAAAAGCACGTAGATGTCAGAGTATGATTGAAAAACTTATTTGTAATTAGATGCGGTCGGAGGCCTAGTGGTTGCAATACTCTTCCTAGAAAATGGTTGTGAAACTAGGTGCTCTTTAGGTGTATATGTTTTGTTATGGTAATATTTACAATTGTTACCCAAAAAAAAATAAAGTAAAAATGTTAGTATATCTTTTTGCCCTCTTTAACAAGAAGCAAACCAAGTGCCAATAGGATAACTACTATTTTGAGAATGATAGTGCGATCGGGAGAAGAAAAGAAAAATGTAACTCCAGATACCCATCTCAAGACCAGTGTTCTAAACAGGTGACATCGATTAGTGCTGCAACAGACCTCCTAAATCGTCTAGTGTATTGGAAGATTCTTGTTCTGGATGGGTCATTTAGGTAACAGAGGAATTTACATGGCAGAACGAAAAAGAGAATTCCACGGATCATCCAATTGCTCTCGCGGAAAATGTAAAAGGCATGCAACTACAAATATTTGTAATTATTCCTCTGGCTACTAAATTGCTAAGCTTCCAAATTGTTTGTTCCAGTCCTCATATGCACCAAGTTCAGTCGAAGACACAGAAGGCCTTACCTCTTGTAACGCATCCTCAAAGTCCTGTGTAAAACAACACATTAAAAATGCTGCCATGAGAAAATTACCAACAAGTATGCCTTTAGCTCTTTCTTTTTTGTTTTCTTTATAGCATCTGACATCTGTTTTTCCCACGCCTGAAAAATTACCTGGAGATTTACGGGCCTCATGTCCTCCTTCTTTAGCTTTGTAATTTCAATACCCTGCCTAAGAGCTTCCCTTAATGGACCCATGGAAGCATCCTTCACTAAGTTCTTCATATCAGACCCAGAATACCCTGAAAATTTAAGCAAACATCATAAATAAAAAATCCGCAATGGAAAAAGAAAAACAGGAACAATGAACGAAACTACAGCCATCAGATGGGACTTGATAGGAATGCTAGCAACATGAGTTGCGAATACCTTCAGTTAATCTGCAAATGTAGACAATATCATCATCTGAAAGCTTAAACAACCCATCCTTCTCCAATAGACTCTTGACGATCCAAGCTCTTGCCTCTGAAATCCAAGAGACATATGGTCAACTATACTGGTGACAGTAGTCCATTGCTAATCACACACAAAATAAAAAGATCACTAGCACCTGAGGAAGGAAGTGGAACATAAAGTCTCTTAGTAAGTCGTCTCCTTGCAGCCTCATCAAGTTCTTGGGGCCTGTTTGTTGCACCTGTTTCCATGAATCATACTATTAATTTTCTTCTGCAAGTAACTAAATTATGGAATTTCTGCAGTAAAAAGGAATCTGGCAAATTAAATATCTCATTGAATTGCTCAGTATACAAACTACAACTCATGGATTCATCCATAATCAACAGCTCTTGGTCAAACAAAGCAACAAAGGAACTTTTGAGTGGCATAGGTTTGGAATTAGAAGAGGTTACTTGGTTTTAAATCGGAATGCGTTCTCTTTCTTAACATGCTGAAAATTAGAGGGATCCAGAAATCACCTATAAGAAGAATTTGTTCACTCCCAGTGTCAAAGCCTTCCATCTCAATCAGAAATTGTGTCTTCAGGCGCCTACTAGATTCGTGTTCACCTTCTGACTTGCGCTGCAACCATGTAAATTCTTTTAGAAAGGTCTCTATATCCCTAACTTAGCAATCAGCATGTGGAGAAGTAATGTCCAGCCAAGAAACTAAAAACATATTCTGTAATAGGCACACCTATTTATGCATGATTGATGCTTTACCTTATAACTTGTGCTGCAGCCTTATCAAGTTTTCGACCACAATGTCACTCCAGAAATTAGGTAGAGAACACTGAATTCTGCACTATAAATCACTTTTCTTTATGTTTTGAGTCGCCCTTTTGTTTCCTTTTTCTGTAATGATTCTAAACTATTTTTTTCCAAAATGCCCAAAGTCCCAAAACTTTAAGGAGTCAAAATTTGGGATAATACCAATATTTATATCAGCAAGCTGAAGAGTTGACAAGAAATAAATTCCTCATCAGTACATGGCTCAACATCAGTTCTGATCAAATCCAAGATTTTCATTTTTCAGAAAAGAAGCACGCAATTTACAAGATATGCTCTCTTTTTCAAAATATTGCAGAAATCATTCACTAAGGGGAAGGTTTCTCTTCACAATGAAGTATCAGAGAGTACATACCTGAGACAGCAGAGAATCTATTTCATCAACAAAAATAACAGCTGGCTGACGACAACTGGCAACTCCAAAAAGTGCCCTCACCAACTTCTCCCCCTCTCCGATCTACAATCACGAATTCAAACTCAATACACATTTCTTCATTTTTCAAGACAGTTCCATCCACCTTTGAATAGATATCTAGTCCAAGATAGCTGGACAAGCAAGTACATTTCAGTTTTTCATAGAATAACATACATAAACAAAAAACGACATACCCACTTGCTTGTCAAAGAGCTCGCAGATATGTAAAAGAAGGTCGCTTTTGCCTCGCCAGCAATAGCTTTCCCTATCATTGTTTTGCCAGTTCCCTAAAGCATGAGAGAGTTATAAGTTGAAACTGCTTCTTTTGAACCTATCTTGACTAGGCAGACTGAGAACTTACCGGTGGACCAAACAGAAGAAGACCTCGCCCTGGAGATCGGCAGCCTCTGAATATGTCTGGGCGTAATAATGGCCAGATGACCATCTCAGTCACACATTTTTTAGCATGTTCCAGGCCAGCAATGTCATTCCACCGCACATTGGGATCCCGGTACATAATCTCATTGCTGATATGCTCAATCAGCCGAGGCTCTATATTCCTCAATTTCTCAGGTAGCTCACCATCAGGACCAACTAACATTTCCAAACTGAATGGTATGGAATATGAAGAAGTAAGACAAATGTCTCACATTATGAAGCACCTTTTTCGTTCTTTTGCCAATCATCTTTTATAAGATGGACTAAGGTAAAATAACTTGAATTAAAGAGCATAGTGAGATCAAAGTAGATGTCTACTGAAATAAAACAAGCGAAGTCAACTAACCATTTCCTTGTGGAGTCATCTAATGTATCTTCTCCTTTCCCAGCATTGCGTGAACTGACATTGCCTACATTATTGCCACTACTACCTCTGATAGGAGGAACGAAATTGCCCCGTACACCACGTCGTGGAAAACCATAGGACCTGACTCCACAGCCTTTGTTCATCAAGGTGTTATCACTTTGTGGGGAGATTGAAGCACTTGCTGATCTACTCAACCCTCGCCTCTGTCTTGTGTCCATTTCCTACAGCATGAAATGATCAGAAGAGACAAAAAGCAAAACAAAAGATTTACAAATCTGAGAAGTTTCAAAAATAGCAGTACTTAATAAACATGGCACATTGATAATACAGCTCAAATTTGTTGCTCAATCCAAAATACATCTTTTTGTATAAAGTAACATATAAAAAATTTCATAATTTTTAAAACACATCTAATCAGTCTTTATGATTGCTTTCTGAGAGTAAATCAGTTTTCTTTTTCCATAACCAGTGCTTCTGTCTGGATTAAAGAAGGTGTGATATCATTGACGAATGCCTCTCGCAAAAAACATAAAGATGTTTGCAACAATAGATACACGTGCAAACAGCTACGACCTTCATGTTTGCAGGCATGGCTGCATGCACATTACAGTACCATTTACACCAATAGTATGTTGGAAATTCGGCATCGATTGAGGGACATTTTAAGTTTCCAATTAGGAGTCTTCACAGCAAGTTTGATTATAAAATGATGCAGAAGAACTAAAAGTGTCCTGCATCAAAAACAAATAGAAGTCACAGAAACATCGGAGCAATTCTAGTATTACAGAAATCACCTGAAAATGATCATGTAAGTCCGGAAAGCGCATATCTATTTTATTTTTATTTTTGGATAGACGCTTTTTGAAAAAAAAGGCATTAAAAAAATAACTGGTGCAGTTTTCCCTTGGGTTTAAGGCATTGATCAGCCATCTTTTTTCTATCAAAAAGCTAAGCCCATAAAAATTATCTCCTGTTGCACCAATCTTCTTAGTTGTTATTGACATATACTCTTGTTCCTCTTGGATCAAAAAATGACTATGTATAGCATACAAATTGCATTCACTCTTTTCTCCCTTCTCTTGGGGGGAAGGTTTAACCTGAGTACTTCTGGGTTTTAAATTAAGGAACAAAGAACTGTAAATTGAAATTTCACATAAAATTTTGGGATTAAGAAGAAGGGAAAAAGAAAGAGTGATGTGAATGAACATAAGTTGGTTTAGCCAAGGAATTGCCTTTTTTCTGTGCATTTAATCAAACAAGTCTTAGCTAGACAAATAAAATCCTAAAACATATTGTTCCAGAAAGTTGTAGCATATGATAACATAAGTAACTTAACACTCAAGAAGTTTCCACGAAAAGTACCAGCTTTGTTTTAGCAGTAACAAATCCACTCGCAGAAGCATCAACATCAGTTTCTTCAGCACACAAGGGGGATGAAATGTGTTCATCTCTAGAGCCACTGCTTTCCCTGTGCAACCGTCTTGTTTTGGAACCATTGTTACAGGTTCTTTCTTCCTCCTCATCTTTAATGTCCATGGCTTGATGCTTTAAGAAGTTATGCTTTGGGTAAAACCGTTCAACAGGGCGAACCTCTGGGCTACTATCATTTCCAAAGCTTCTATTCTTCATCATGGAGAAATCTCTCGGACTCGTTTGTGCAGGCGTTTTCCAGGTCCTGCTACTCACATTCTCACGCCTTTTTGATTGATTCCCCTGCAAGATAATGCACTTGAAATGATTTCATGTATTCCACAAAAACAATCACACTTTATTCACAAGCAATGGACAGTAACTCGAACAGATATAGTGAATTTAAGAGAAACGGAAAACCATTGAAAGACCAACAAACATGTAAAATAGGATTATCAGTGCTGATGACAGAAAAGAAAAAGAAAATTAATAAATTATTTAGTCCACACACCTGTTCGCCAATAGTTATGCCTTCATGTTGCTGAAAAAGAGAAAGAAAGTACTTAGACTGCTTAATCTTCTCGATATCAAAATCTTTTCCTTTGGTAAATATGCAGCCTGGATCTCTGCCGGCTTGTTCAAAGGCGTGGCTGAAGATATACAGGTGAAGATCAGCAACTTCAACATGTAAGAATGCATTGGCTAATCAAATTATCTATATAGCTAATAAAAGTGATTGATGAAATGAGGAACAAAATGCACTATCCGTATCAGGTTCTAATTGAAAGAAAAAGAAAGAATAGGAAACCAAGGAAATACTTGTAATATTCTGTTTATCTTCAATTTGTGAGAAAAAAAAAATCAATGATGCTATTGAAATAAGATATCCTTTTTAGAGGATTAATAGTTCACTGAAGTAATATCAGTGCTTGCTTTTCTTCTTCTTTTTTTCGGTCAGATGCTTTACTACAATTCTTTATCTAGCCGAGGGTCTATCGAAAACAGCCCATGTGCCCTTCCAGGGTAGGGGTAAGGCTGACTCGCCAGACCACACTTGTGGGAAACTACTGGGTTTGACTCTTCGTTTCGAATGATCTAATTAACTGTTGGTTCATTTGACAGATAGAATCACATCACTCTTCATGTTTTCTCCTCAATTTTACTAAAGATATTTCAAAATTTTTGCACGGCTAACAGAAAGTTAAGTTAAAAGGAAAAATAGAATCACATCATTATTCATGTTCTCTCCTCAACTTTACTAAACTGCGACAATATTTCAAAAAACTAAAATTCAATTAAAGTTTGCTCGCGAGACACAGATCTGCTGCAGCTTTTTAAAATTCGTATTTTGCACAATTAAACTACCCAAAAAAAAAAGTGTACCGATCGGATTCAGTAATGAGAGAGCGTCGAGCAGAATCAAACTTAGACAAAGCTTCACATCGAATTGGACGAATGAAGGCATCGTCGACGTCGGAATGAGAATGCGAATCGAGGAAGCCGATGAGTCCTAATCCAAGTACTGTTGCGGAACTGAAATCCTTCTTTTCGAGAGCTACTTCTGCTCCAAATAGCATTGAGTGGAGCCTCTTGAGATTCGTGTCAATTTCTTTCCTCCATGATACCTCCGACTTTTCGACCTCCATTTTCGCCGATTTCGAATTCGGTGCCGTATTTTGGGTACTGTCCTCCTTTCCCGCCATTTTCCCTCGTGGAAAATTGATGCCAGGTATAAGTATTTTATTTAAAGATATTTTTAGTTGCAGAGACGTCCCTGATATTTCTCTACGTCATACACTAGTCTCTTATTTTCTCATAGTTAAATAAGTACTACTTTTAACCTGTAACTAGTAAGCTTTTGGTCATGAAACCATCTCTAACGTTTACTTTCATCACGAAATAATTATTTATAGCTCCGGTGCCAGAACTATTTATTTCGAAATACATTTTATAAATAAACGTTTGACTCTCAATTGATCGTGATTATCAAATTTTACTTTATTTTATTTTAGAGGGTGTAATTTTTATACTGACATTATATTTATATAAGCACTAATTTGGACAGTTCAATTTATAAAAGTTAAAGTATTTTTACTAGGATTATTGAGTTGTCATCTTAAAATCAACTAATTGTCACCGTGTGTTGATTTTACTATTTTCACATGTTATAGAAAATAAGTGAAGCATTATTCTCAAAATCGATCAATATGGCTTTTAAAGTGGAATTCCAAAACGAAAAGGATGTGTTTAAATATAGGGAAAATGTCTGAAATTGTCCCTATACTATGGTATATAGTTTATATTTGTCCCCCGTTATACTTTTCGTCCAAATTCACCCCTACCGTTAATAAAGTATGTAAAATTGCCTCTAGCCCTAACAGATCTCAACTCTGGCAGCTGACTCTTCCGTTAATTTATCCATGTCAGCAGCCAAGTCAACTTTTCGTTGCCAAAGTGGAGATCTGTTAGGGTTATGGGCAATTTGACTTCGCTTGTTTTAATTTATCCTAGTCATGGATAAATTAACGGACGAGTCAGCTGCCATGGTGGAGATCTGTTAGGGTTAGGGACAATTTTACATACTTTGTTAACGGTAGGGGTGGATTTGGACGAAAAGTATGACGGGGGACAAATGTAAACTATATACCATAGTACGGGGGCAATTTCAGACCTTTATAATATATTTTATAAATCAAAGTTTCATACATACATAAACTCACAAAGAATATCATATCTATCTCGGAGCACATAATTAGTTAATTAATTGCCATATGGTGATCATATGCTACTCTCATCCTGACCTAAATTGATACCAATTGTTCAACAACTACTATTTTAGGGGTGAGAAGTTTGAATAATTTCAAAACCTTCTTTTTGGGATGCTATTTTACTTGTTTTAGAAGTGTTGCAAATATAACTTGGGCGTTACCTAACTAGAATAGTAAAAAATTTATGCGACTTTCCAAAGTTTTTGTCCAATGATTTATAGTTTGATCGAACATTTCCTCCATAATTTCCTTGGCAGTTCCTCTTAAGCACGTGATATTTGGTCACAAAGGAATCTTTGTGATTCGTTCCGGATAGAAAAAAATATCCTTCTACTAACCCTCAACATCAAATAACAATTGAATTTGTAAGTGATTTTAAGGATACGTGGATTAAATTGACACAAAGCGATAAATGAAATTGCAATTGAAATAAACAATGATAACGTAAATTCAAACCACACGAATTGGACAGCTACAGCCTTGGGGGTAAGCCACCATTGAACAAGATGCAGTTCGATCAGTATAAAGACACAGCTGAATAAGAGCTTAAAGAGAAAATAGTATATTGCTTCTGAGTGTGAATTACAATGTGCTTTACAAGTACTCAGATCCCCCTTTATATAGTAGGGGAGTCATATATTAGGTACAATTCTATAAAAGGTAAAAGTCCCCTAATTAACTGATTGTTGATCTTATGTCGACATATGCCGAGATCTCCGTCGTGATATTCGGTCGGTTACGAACTTCACGGCCTTCTATTGGTCGAGCTTGACTACCTGACAACGTTCTTCAAAATGAATCGAGGACGTGTGTTATGGTCCGACTCAGGATTGATGAGATCCCTACCTCGGTCTAGGCTGGCAGTTATCATATCTCGAGCTTGGCCTACTATGTTAGAGATCGGCATGTACTACGAGATCAGTTTTACCCGTATACAGATAGTCCCATCATTTTTCGGAGAGTAGACGACGAGAAACGACATGAGCTTCCGATTTTGACTTCGATACCCCGCGTCAGAAATGACAAAATGAATGAAACGTCTCGTCATTCAAGTCCTGGTGGCGTTAAATGCTCATCAGTTGCCGGTTGGCCACTCCTCGATGTGAACAGCCGTTAGAAAACTATAAATACCACCGCATTTGTTCATTTAACTTTACATCCAAACCTTCTACCCTTGTTCCTTAGAAATCACTATACTTTCTGGCACTTATATCTTGGTTTTTTGAGATCTTTGTGAGAAAGTTTGCTCGTTTTCACCCCAAACCATCAATTGTACTCCTTTAACTTCCTCTTTTTCCTTTTTTCCCTCCATTTTAAAAGATATGGAGAAGACTTCAAAAATAATTCCCCAAAAAGAAACTCATTCTACATCGTGACCGGCTACCGAGGAGATCGTTTCGCGTACTGCTGTCGAGGAACCAGTAGCGGACACCCCGAACATGTTCATCCTTGGTGGATGCTCAGTAACCGCTGATTTCAAGGTTGAAAAACCTCCCTCCTTACCCGTCCAGTGTGAGAAGGTCTCAAGATACGAGTGCTCGATCACTGAAGAAGTCATCCCCACGGTCAAAAAAGGATTGCAACTAGGTTGACAAGCACGTGGTGATTCCTGGACCCGTTGAAGATATCACCACCCAAGTTGAGGGATACTTAAGTGTTTACACTTATCCCTTTACGTTGGGCCCAATGGATCCGGTCATCATCGACTTCTGCAAAAGATACGAGGTATGCCTCGGTCAAATTCACCCTTCATTCTAGAGGATCGTGATCCATTTTCGGTCCTTCGTGAGCAAGATCGATGGATGCGCGTTCACCATCGACCACCTCATGCGCCTATACAGTCCTCGATTCTTTGGGGGGGACTAATCAAGTTTGCACTTCGGGCTAGTAAGGTCCCGTTCTCGAGTACCGATGAAGATCGAGATCGAGGTCGGCTAGGCCATTTTGTCCGAGCGAGGACCTCGAACTGATCCCAGTTGATAATAGGCTAAATCTAGGTAATTTGGCGATTTTTTATGCTCCCGCTTGATTATGTTCCAATGTAATAGTACGGTTAATTGATTAAAAATAGGCTTTAATTGTAAATTGTACATATTGCATGACGGGGAGCCTATGTGATGCCTTAGAGAGGTGATTGGAACTATTTTTAGAGCAAGAACGACCCCTCGGAGCTGAGTATACATGAAGACGAGGAAAAGAATCAAGGAATTAAAGATCTGGGCTAGCGCGCCCAGATGCGCGCTCGCGCTACTTTTAGCGCGGCCATTACAGAAAGTTGTCGACCGCGCTAGTCCCAGTTCCGGAAAGACTTGTTCAGAGGTATAATTGGAAATCTGGAGGAAACCCCACTTAACCTATATAAAGTCTAGCTCGCCCAAGGATTATTTATCAAGGTTTTCATAGTCTAGTGCATGAAATAGAGAGACAAGAGGCAAGGAGGAGATTTGACCATCAAGTTCTTCTTTTCTTCTCTTTGTTTTTGCTATTTGTGATGAAATTGAACCTTATTGTGATTAACACTAGTATGAGTGGCTAAAACCCATTGTTCTAGGGTTATGGGTGAAACATGAATGTTGTTGTTTGAAGTTTAATTTGACAAAGTTATTTTTATCATATTGGGTTGTTTATTTAATTCTGATTTTAATTATTTTGCTGAGTAGATAATAGTGAAATACTATCTACGAATCTTTAGTTGAACTTGAAAGTGGAAACTTTAGATTGCATATATAATTAAATAGAGCAAGTTCTTGAACCCGGGCATCGGTGAACGGATTAGCAATTGGGATAGACATATACCTAATTGGCTTGCTTGGTTGGAATACAGGAATTGTAAATGCATTCTTGTTAATCTTAATTCCATAGACATATAGGCATTGAGTTAGCTTGAATAGGCGAGTAAGAACTCGACAGATTCTTATGAGTAATATCAACCCTGTCAATTAACAATCCAGATAAATCAATTAGTCATTTTAAGCCAAGAACACAACACGAATGGTAGTTAGCCCGTGACCCTGAAATATCCTCTCCTACTGTTTGTTACTCGAAAATTGCTGGTTGTTTGGTTAATTTGTTTTAGTTAAATTATTGCTTGATAGTTTAGGTAGTAAATTAGTTACATCTCTATTTTATGAAAAACCTCTTGGATAGATAAGTTTATTGAGTTTGAATCAGTCAACAGTTAATCACAAGTCTTCGTGGGAACGATACTCTACTCACTACTTTATTACTTGACGATCACGTGCACTTGCGTGAGTGTTTTTGGTCGCAACAAGTTTTTGGCGCCGCTGCCGGGGACTTAGAAATTAGCTACTTGATTGAGTCGAGTTTTTATTATTTATTTATTCAAGTTTTAATTTTTAGTTCACTTTGTTTGTGCTAATACATGATTTTTTCTTGAAAGCGAAGTAGTAGAAGCGCAAACAATCTCCTTCCTCTTGATCCCGAAATTGAACGAACACTTTACAGATTGAGGAGGGAGGTGGACGCTAGAACTAGAATTGAAGAGATTTGAACATCGTAGTTCAACCACAGCCAATTGAGATGGCAGGTAATGAGGAACGCGCAATGATTGAAGCCACAAGGCCTAGTCTGGCTAATATGACTCAGGCTATTGTGAAGCCTGATATCCCTGGGCACTTTGAACTCAAACAATACATGGTGCAGTTGATCCAGTACACAAGGCAATTTGTGGGTTTACCTCATGAAGACCCGCAGTGGCACATTTAGAATTTCCTGGAAATTACGGATACTTACAATTATCCGAACATTTCCAAGGACTATGTCAGGCTGACACTTTTCCCCTTTTCACTGATCAGGGAAGCTAAGGAGTGGTTGAATAAGGAGCCAGCGAATTCAATCCACACCTGGGATGATCTGGCATGGAAATTCTTAATCAAGTTTTTCCCCACTAAGAAAATAAAGATATTGAGGAGTCAAATTCTTGGGTTCAAAAAATGAGCTGGCGAGACACTTCGTCAAGCATGGGAAAGGTACAAAAAGATGCTCAGAGACTGTCCACATCGTTGTCAGACGAACGAGGTATTGGGTCACACTTTTGTAGATGGGTTAGATGATGTATCAAAGATGAATCTTGATTCAGTTTGTGGGGGTAGTTGCATGGCCAAACCGTACAGTGAAATCCAAATCTTGCTGAATAACTTCACTGCTAATGATCATAATTGGCAAGGTGAGGGTGATTTACGAAAGGCAATTAAGTAAAAAGCAGCTGGATTACTTGAGCTCGACGACTTGTCAGCCATGAGAGCCGATATTGCAAAGCTGTCCAATCAGATGACGAGGATGACAATGCAGCCACCACAACCAATGCAACATGTACACCAAATGTCTATTTGTTGTGAATTATGTGGTGACAGTCATATGAGCGACATGTGCCCCGCAAATCCAGAATCCATCTATTATGTGGGGCAACAGAATAGAGGTCCACCGAATCAACACGCACAATATGGAAATTCTTACAATCCAAATTGGAGGAATCATCCCAACTTCTCATGGGGTGGAAATCAACAGAATCAGAATCAACACAGACCCCAAAGAGGTTTCAATCAGCCTCAAAAGCCACCCCAACCAATGGAAGAGAGTACCAATGATTTGCTAAAGAAGTTGTTGATTGACAATCAGCAGCTCATGACCAATTTCAGAAACTTTGAGAGGCAAATGGGGCAGTTAGCAATAAATCAAAACACTAGCCATGCAGGCGCTCTCCCAAATGATACAGAGAAGAACCCTCAAGTGAATGCAGTTACACTTAGAAACGGGAGGGAACCACCCATTAATAGTAATAGAACTTTGCGCAAAGTTTCCTCCCGTGATATGAGTTCGTGCCAAAGAAGAGAAAATACAAGCCCATACCTGAGGGGGAGTTGATCCCTAAAGTGACACACGAGCCAAAGAATGCTGCTGAAATTCCAGAGCCAGTGGAGGCCCCAAGGCCACCACCCCCTTTCCCTCAAAGATTGCAGAAAAAGAATGATGATCGCATGTTCAGAAAATTTCTCTCTATGTTGAAACAGGTTCAATTGAATATCCCACTTGTTGATGTGCTTCGTGAAATTCCAAAGTATGCTAAGTACATAAAAGATATAGTGGCTCACAAGAGAAGATTGACTGAATTTGAGTCAGTTGCACTTACTGAGGAGTGCACTTCAAGGGTCCAAAATAAGCTCCCTCAAAAGCTTAAGGATCCTGGCAGCTTTACCATCCCTGTGCGAATTGGTAATATTGATGTGGGTCATGCTCTTTGCGATTTGGGGGCGAGCATAAATCTGATGCCCTTATCTTTGTTCAAGCAATTGGGCCTGGGAGCTCCAAGGCCAACTACTGTGATGTTGCAGCTGGCTGATAGGTCGATAGCACACCCTGAGGGGGGTGATTGAAGATGTGTTGCTGCAAATTGGGAAATTTATCTTCCCTGCTAATTTCATTATCCTCGATTATGAGGCTGATGAACTGGTTCCAATCATATTGGGGTGACCTCTCTTGGCTAATGCTGATGCAATTATCAAAGTGAGAGAGGGAAAAATGATTTTGAGGGTGGATGACGAGGAATCAGTTTTTAATGTCTACAAAGCAATCCAACTCCCCCGCCACTATAAGAAGCTCTCAATGATATCTGTTGTTGAGGCTGATGAGCAAATTCATGACCCAAGTGTATATCTAGACGATTTTTTAGAGAAAGCACTTATGTTGTTTGATAGCCTAGGGAGTGATGATGAGATGATGCACATCTTAGATACATCTTGTGCGTACATGCAAGGGATACACCCCTTTGAGCCTTTGAATAGGCCGGAAGGACCTCCTCCAAAGTCGTCCATTGAGGAAGCCCCAAAACTGGAGCTTAAACCTCTCCCACCTTACCTTCGATATTCTTATTTGGGTGACTCTGCCACTTTACCTGTTATTGTTTCTTCTAACTTGTCTAAATTGCAGGAAGAGAAGCTGTTGAGAGTGATACGTGAGCACAAGCGAGCACTTGGGTGGACGATGTCTGACATTAAGGGCATTAGTCCAGCATTTTGCATGCACAAAATCCTCATGGAGGTTAGACACAAGCCCAGTGTAGAGCAACAAAGCTAACTAAATCCAATTATGAAAGAGGTGGAAAGAAAAGAAGTGATTAAGTGGCTTGATGCAGGCATCGTATTTCCTATCTCAGACAGCAAATGGGTAAGCCCCATTCAATGTATACCCAAGGAAGGGGGGATGATTGTAGTGGTTAATTAAAATAATGATTTGATCCCCACAAGAACTGTCACTAGGTGGAGGATTTGCATCGATTATAGAAAATTGAACAATGCTACCCGGAAGGATCACTTCCCTTCCCCTTTATTGACTAAATGCTTGATAGATTAGCTAGCCAGGAGTACTAATGCTTCTTAGATGGTTACTCGGGGTATAATCATATTGATATAGCCCCAGAGGACCAAGAGAAGACCACATTTACGTGCCCCTATGGCACGTATGCGTTCAAGAGAATGCCCTTTGGTCTTTGTAATGCACCTGCGACTTTTCAAAGGTGTATGATGGCCATTTTTACTGACATGGTTGAGAGGTTTGTGGAAGTGTTCATGGATGATTTTCTGTGTTTGGGTGTTCTTTTGATAACTGCTTGATGAATCTTGATAAAGTGCTTACTAGGTGTGAAGAAACTAACCTAGTACTAAACTGGAAAAAGTGCCATTTCATGGTACGTGAAGGTATATTTTTGGGGCACAAGGTGTCTAAAATGGTTTGCAGGTGGACAAGGCAAAGGTGGAAGCGATTGAAACATTTCCCCCACTGACGTCTGTCAAAGGCATTCATAGTTTCTTGGGCCATGCAGGTTTTTATCGTCGTTTAATTAAAGACTTCTCGAAAATTTCCTCTCCCTTCTGCAGGTTGCTTGAGAAAGATGTCTCCTTCAAATTTGATGATGCATGTATGAAAGCATTCGAGGAGCTGAAGGGAAGGTTGGTGACTGTACCAATCATAATTGCTCCGGATTGAGAGCAGCCATTTGAGTTGATGTGTGATGCGAGTGACATAGCTATTGGAGTTGTGTTGGGGCAAAGGAAAAATAAAATCTTTCACTCCATCTACTATGCGAGCAAAACTCTGAATCCAGCTCAGACGAACTACACAGTTACTGAAAAAGAGTCGCTTGCAGTGGTGTGGGCGTTTGACAAGTTCATATCATATCTAGTAGGGACCAGAGTCATCGTCTACACAAATCATTCAGCTATCATATACCTATTTGAGAAGAAAGACGCCAAACCGAGACTGATTCGGTGGGTCCTCCTCTTGCAAGAGTTTGACTAAGAGATCCGAGATCGCAAAGGAACAGAGAATCAAGTGGCTGATCACTTGTCTGGATTAGAAAATCGAAACCATGCAGCTGAAGGGGGTGTAATTAAAGAAACATTCCCTGACGAGCAGTTATTGGCGATTACCTCAAGCACAACTCCGTGGTATACAGATTATGTGAATTTTATTGCAAGGGGGGTGACACCACCGGAATTGACATCTGATAATAGAAGAAGGTTCCTGCATGATGTGAGGCTCTACATATGGGATGAGCCATTCTTATACAGGCTCTGTGCAGATCAGTTGGTGCGCAAATGTGTTCCTGAGGAGAAGATGAATTCCATACTTCATGACTGTCACGCCTCACCATACAGAGGTCATCATGGTGGTGATAGGACCGCCCAGAAAGTTCTACAATCAGGTTTCTATTGGCCAAAATTGTTTATGCACATGCCTTTGTTAAAATGTGTGACAGGTGCCAAAGAACCGGAATGATCACAAAGAAGCAGGAGATGCCGGTGTAAAACATTCTGGTAGTTGAGCTTTTTAATGTGTGGGGGATTGATTTCATAGGACCGTTTCCGCACTCTAATGGACATAGGTACATCTTGGTGGCGGTCAACTATGTTTCCAAGTGGGTGGAGACCATTGCTCTTCCCACTAATGATGCAAATTTTATGGTAAGCTTTGTCAAGAAGCAAATTTTCACACGCTTTGGAACTACAAGAGTGTTGATCAGTGATAGAGGAACGCACTTCTGCAACAAATTGCTGAATAATGTGCTTGCAAAGTACGGAGTCAAGCACAAGGTTTCCACTGCCTATCACCCCCATACGAGTGGTCAAGTGGAAGTGTCAAACATAGAGGTGAAGCAGATTCTTGAGAAAACAGTGAGTGGAACTAGGAAGGACTGGGCCGGGAAGTCAGACGACGCATTGTGGGCATATCGAACTGCATACAAAACTCCCATAGGTGCTTCTCCGTATAAATTAGTTTATGGGAAGGCATGTCACTTGCCCGTCGAGCTTTAAGACAAGGCCTATTGGGCAATTAAAAAGCTGAATATGGATGGGGACTTAGCTGGTGAGAAGAGGTTGCTGCAACTCAACGAGCTTGATGAATTTCGGTTGCACGCATATGAAAATGCCAAATTGTATAAAGAGATGACTAAGAGGTGGCATGACAAGCACATCCAACATCGAGAGTTTAAGCCAGGGCAAGAAGTTCTTTTGTTCAATTCGAGGTTGAAGCTTTTTCCCGGAAAGCTTAAATCTCGTTGGTCAGGCCCTTTTGTTGTGGTAA
>MU767532.1:38160-72380 GCA_026770625.1 Nicotiana glauca | reverse complement strand
GGGGGGGGGGGGGTGACATTGCACGTCACAAGACCTTGGTGGAATTGACGGATGCTTAAAAATGTGATGAGTCGTACCGCGACGTTAAATCAGGCGCTGGATAGGAGGCAACCCATTGAATTGTTGTAATCGTTGTGCCACGACGTTAAATAAGGTGCTGGTTGGAAGGCAACCCAATGATAGTAGTAGTTGTTAATTTTGTGTTTTAGGAAGTGCTAACCAATGCAGGTGACGATGGGCAGGTGCTAAGGCCATCAAACGAGGTAAGAACCGGTGAAAAATTGAGGAAACAAATCTGCCCAGGTGCACGCCCGCGCTACTGGGTGTGCTAACTGGAAAACTTTCTTCCTGGGCCACACATCTGAGTGCGCTAATGGATGTGCTACTAGCGCGACCGCGTGAGTGGGCGCGCTAGTTGCTCCGAGTTCTGTATTGGCCGCGCTAAAACTAGCGCGCTCGCGCATCTAGGCGCGCTAGTCCCGTCTAAAAATCAGCATTTTTTTGTATTTTAAGTTTCATTTTTCCTTTTTATTTTATCTAGGCTTTAGACTAAATTACCTCTCCCCCCATCTAATACCCCCCCCTCCCCAATCTCTAAACCCCCCGTCCACCAAAAGAAAACCCCAGCCCTCGTAAAACCCCATTCCAACATAAACAAACTCCCTGCCCAAAAAAAAAATCCTTTCCCCATTCTCACAAATCTTCTCCACCTTCCTTCCTATCCACCTTCCTATCTCTACTCACCACCATCTCCCACTACAGGTATGAACCCTAGTTTTTTTTCTGCTCTTTTTATTTTTTTTAATTTTTTTCAGCTTGTTGTAGTCAAATACCTTAGTTGTGTAGTTGTACTTAAATTTTGTGTAGAAAAATTGGTAAAATATGTTGTGGTGTTGGTGGGTGATAAGTGTGGGATGGAATTCCACTTGATTTGTGATGTTGGTGAGTGTGTGTGGGTGATTCTTGTTCTAAAAAGCTTCAAAGGGGTTGTGAGAGTCTAATGCCCACAAGGTGTTTATGGAAAGGCCCCAATGAATGTGATTATGTAGTTTGTGATGACTTATGAGTGTGAAGTCTGAGTAACCGCATTGCGTCATGAATTTTATTTGAGCTGTGCTAATGTGTTCCCGTTTTGCAGATATCATGACTCCATCTAGGAAACGACGCACCACAGGGGCCTCATCGAGCAGCCAGGCTAGTTCGGCTAGTTCAAGAGGGGCTGTACCTGCACGTCCCTTTGATGCTACAAAATTTGTTTCGGCCAAGGCTCAGGACCGCTTTGTGGAAAAGGCTCGTAAAAAGCCAATTTCGGAGAGGCGTTTTCACGTCGGATAGCTCCAGCGACACTGCCCTCACATGTATAATAAGTTGGTGATGCGAGGGTTGCAAACCTTCATCAATGAGCCTGGTGAGGGCAATGCAATGGTTGTGTGGGGGTTCTATGCTAATGTGCGGGAGCATGATAATGGAGTAGTCACGGTGCATCGAAGGGAGGTGAATGCTTATGTTGAAGCGATACGGACGGCCTACCAGCTGCCTCCACCTCCGGCTGTTCATAGTGACTTCTATGAGTACGGCCGCAACCCAACGAACAAAAAATGGGCGCGATTCTTTGAGACAATTTGTGTACCCGGAAAAGAAATGGTCTGGATGGACTATGGGGAGAAATTCCACTCCTCCGCACTAACCTTTGAAGGGAAGTGCTGGCTGTACCTCATAAATAGCTGCTTGATTCGGTCTCACAATACTACAGAGGTAAATGGGCTCCGAGCTGCGTTGATTTGGTGCTTTGTAAATGGTCACGACTTTGATGTAGCCAAAGTGATGCATGAAGAGATATTCATCCGCAGCCAAGTCCAAAGGTGTGGGTTCTTTTTCCCTTCTTTAGTGACTCAACTATGCAGGGTTGCTCAGGTGCCCAAAAATCTAGTTGTGGGTGGGTTGGTAAAAAAGGAGGGCAAGTTCCGTGTTGATAAGTTGACAATGGGTAAGGAGCCGGCAGTAGCAGAGGAGGCGGAGAGTAGTAGCCCGATGGTTTGGAGGATGAGGAGGATGTTGAGGAGGATGTGAGGGTAGCACCACAGGCTCAGGAGCAAAATGTAGCAGTTGCAGGACCATCAGGGACTACAACATCTTCAGGAGCTGCCCGGGTGTCCCGTTTCACTGCTTTGGAGCAGGAGATGGCTGGTTTGTGAACCTCTATAACTGATTTGAGCATTCGACTAGATGTGGTAGCTGACCGACAAGTGAATTCAGAAAAGAAATTCATGGGCTGCCTGCGAGCTCTGGGTCGTACGTGCAACGTCAACCCAGACACCGTCTCCGACCAGGAGTGAACCGTCAAGGAAGTTCCTTTACCTCACTGCTCTTTCAAATTTTAAGCCATGGGGACATGTCTTCATTTTTAAGTGTGGGGTGGGGGTACTTCATTATATGTTTGTAGTTGTATCAATAGAATGTTCGTTTTGTTTCACTTTGTTTTGATAGTTTTGGTGATGTTGAGTATGAATCATTAGTTTAAAGTAGATAAGTGGCTTGTCCCGACGATGGATCCCTTTTGGCGGGGTTCTTGAGGGACTGAGTCGAGAAAAAAAATGGAAAATATGTAGACTCTTCCTGATAACGAATCCTTTAGACAATTTTCTTGAGGGAAGTTAGTCTAGAGAAAACCCCAAAAAGATTTTTTTTAGGTAGTGTAACAACTCCCCCTTGGTTTTTCTTTAGACCACGGTTCTTTTCCAATGGTTTAACTTGAACCGGGTATAGGTAGTTTTTTTTATTTTGTTTTCTTTTTTATTTGTAGATTAGGTTTACTGGGCTACGAGCTAGAGAATCAAAAGAGAACCCATAGCATTGACACACCTGAACACAATAGGCCTTAGAGTGTAACGCTTAGTCTTATTTGTTAAATCTCACTAAAGTGCCTTAATCTGTATGTTTGTTACTAACTTGAATGCTCGTAATGGATCGTCTTGATGAGCTGATCTGTAATTAGTCATATGCCATGTGTGGTAAGGTTTTTGTGTAGTCCATGTATTGTACTTGAGTCTAGAACTTGCCCAGTATGTGAGTTGAAGCGAAATTTAAGGTGATGCTCAGTTTGAAAAATGATTTTAGGCTTTCTTTGATCTTTTTGAGCTTAATTGCTTATCACAAATAACATTTATCCCTAGTGAATATTTTTGAGCCTATAGACTTTTGTTTGGCACCCGCATTACAAGCCTATGCCCTTTTTGTTCTTAATTGACATTGTTTTGATCCTTTTACCTCTTAAAGCACTTTAATTGTGAGATAATCGCTAAAAAGTAAGAAGGAACTAAGTGTGGGGTGGCTTTTGAGTGGAATCAATGAAAAGAAGAAAGGTGCACTTATTTTGTAAACTAATACACCACTAGTGGAAATTGAAAAAAAAGGAAAGAATAATCTGAAAAAAAATACAGAAGAAAGGGATGAAAAATTGTTGTCTTGTTCCAGCTAGTGGGTATGAATTAATGTAGTGCTTAAATAAGAAGGGAGCATTTTTGGGGTGATTTGTTTGTGAAAGTGAAGTGAATTGAAGAAATTGCGCTTAAAGTTGATTATGTGATGTGTTAAAGTGCTTAGGAGGGTTAGTCACTATTCCTAAATATATCTTACCCATCCCTTAGCCTACATTACAACCATTAAAAAGTCCTAATTGATTTTAGATCGACTGAGCCTACATTAGTAGAGATTTACATTAAGGGCAAGCTTATGGTACCAATTGCATGCATGTGACCTCTGTTGTAAGGGTGAGCGATTTTCTTTGATATATGTGAGGATGAGATTCAAATGTATGGATTGATTTTATTTTCTTTACTGTGATTGTGAGGGCATGTGATTCGTGGAGGAAAGGCAAGTCTTGACTTCTGTGTAGAGTACTTTGAGGAAGTATAAATATTGCATGGCACTTGAGAGTCGACCTTTGAGGCTAGGATTGCTTACTGCTAGGCGTAATGTATGTAAATTGTTCTAGGTGTAATGCGTTAGGGGAAATGGTTGATTAAAGGAACCTCTATAAAGTATAGTGTGATTGCTCGAGGACTAACAATGAATTAAATATGGGGTATTGATAATAGGCTAAATCTAGGTAGTTTGGCGATTGTTTATGCTCCCGCTTGATTATGTTCCAATGTCATAGTATGGTTAATTGATTGAAAATGGGCTTTAATTGTGAATTGTACATATTGCAGGACGAGGAGCCTATGTGATGCCTTAGAGAGGTGATTGGAACAATTTTTAGAGCAAGAACGACCCCTCGGAGCTGAGTATGCATGAAGACGAGGAAAAGAATCAAGGAATTAAAGATTTGGGCTAGCGCGCCCAGATGCGCGCTCGCGCTACTTTTAGCGCGACCATTACAGAAAGTTGTCCAACTAGCACGGCCAGATGCGCGCCCAGGTGCGCGACCACGCTAGTCCCAGTTCCGAAAAGACTTGTTCAGGGGTATAATTGGAAATCTGGAGGAAATCCCACTTAACCTATATAAAGTCAAGCTCGCTCAAGGATTATTTATCAAGGTTTTCATAGTCTAGTGCAAGAAATAGAGAGGCAAGAGGCAAGGAGGAGATTTGACCATCAAGTTCTTCTTTTCTTCTCTTTGTTTTTGCTATTTGTGATGAAATTGAACCTTATTGTGATGAACACTAGTATGAGTGGCTAAAACCCATTGATCTAGGGTCATGGGTGAAACATGAATGTTGTTGTTTGAAGTTTAATTTGACAAAGTTGGTTTTATCATATTGGTTTATTTAATTAATTCTGATTTTAATTATTTTGCTGAGTAACTAACAGTGAAATACTATCTACGAATCTTTAGTTGAACTTGAAAGTGGGAACTTTAGATTGCATATAGAATTAAATAGAGCAAGTTCTTGAAACCGGGCATCGGTGAACGGATTAGCAATTGGGATAGACATATACCCAATTGCCTTGCTTGGTTGGAATACATGAATTGTAAATGCATTCTTGTTAATCTTAATTCCATAGACATATAGGCATTGAGTTAGCTTGAATAGGTGAGTAAGAACTCGACAGATTCTTATGAGTAATATCAACCCTGTCAATCAACAATCCAGATAAATCAATTAGTCATTTTAAGCCAAGAACACAACACGATTGTTAGTTAGCCCGTGACCCTGGAATATCCTCTCCTACTGTTTGTTACTCGAAAATTTCTAGTTGTTTGGTTAATTTGTTCTAGTTAAATTATTGCTTGATAGTTTAGGTAGTAAATTAGTTACATCTCTATTTTGTGAAAAACCTGTTGGATAGATAAGTTAATTGAGTTTGAATCAGTCAACAGTTAATCACAAGTCTTCGTGGGAACGATACTCTACTCACTACTTTATTACTTGACGATCACGTGCACTTGTGTGAGTGTTTTTGGTCAACACCTGTTGAGCGCATGTCGTTCCCTGAAAAGTGGAATATAAAATGTAAGTGAAATTTTGTTTTCAAAATTTTATTTTACTCTTCTTTTTCCTTACTTCTTATCGGTGCTTGGTGGTGGTGCAATCGTTGCTCGGGTCTCGAATGTATTCCTTCGACTCAAGGAGTGGGTCGAGGGCATTGTGTTACAAAGACCATATTTCGAGCTCAAGTGGTGCGAAATTTTGAAGGGTCGGTAGGAGGCCCATTCTCATGGTAAGATTCCTTTCCCGAGTGAGCAATACTTGGGTTTCTTTGTGCCGCTAAGTATTTACTTGTTTCGTTTCCTTATGCAAGTTTACCTAAGGACATCACACTGAAGCCTCCATTCGGTGACAATGACTACCATGCCGAGTCCCTTGCTTCGAGATAGGGTGATGAGAAGAAAATAAAGAGGGCTCTGAGTTCTCCGAGCTCAGAGACGAAGAAAACAAAAAGAAGGCCGGTGCACAATCCAAAAGAAAATATCAGTGCTTGAGACCTACTCTCAGATTCACTCTACCGGTTGAGGGATGAATTCGAAGAATAAGCCTCCAAATTGGCGGCCCTTGTGAGGTCGCAATTTAAGGGACAAGGGGCCTCGAAACCAGAGAGAGGTGAGGACGACCCGTCTCAAGCCATGGAGGACGACGTGAAGACTGTAGTTGAGGCCATCAAGGAGGCCATGGATGAGGCTTCCCGGGATGTGGGTAATGCCTCGAATAATGCACTCGGTGTGATAGACATCACTGAGTCACCTTTGTTCAATGAGTCTATGATTAACGAGACTGAGACGGTGAAAGAATGCCCCACAAGGGGGCCCAAGGGGTGGAAGACCCATCTCCAGCTTTTTTGATGGCATGGATTCCGCCACCAAGGAGGACGTTACTAGATTGGTTGAATTGGTGTTGCCGAGGAAGAATCCATCTTCGGGAATAAGGGGGCCTTTCTCAAGTCCGAAACAGATCAACCAGTTCCCAGATTTGAGCGTTGATCTTGACCAGAAGTGATCGATCATCATCTCCATTCCAGAGGATGCTCGGGGCCTCTCTACCCCCGCAAGGGTGGCCAGTTACCTTCGGTGCTTGGTGATTGAGGAAGACCAAGCCAATATCAATGAGGTGGAAGAGCCCTGCCTATTCAACGAAGCTCAACAGGCGTTAAACCTGGTAACTTCAGATACCTCTTGATGACCTCTAATTTGTACTTAGATTAATTTATAGATACTCATAACTTTTTTCTTTGTTTTTGTAGGCCTTAGTGCTTCATCATGAGACTTTTCTCAAATATCTAGAAGAGCTAAACCGTACGAGGCCGATATTTGAGGCTCACTGAGAAGAGGTATGCTTGCAAACTTCTCAACGAGCAACGTGAAGGGAAGGTTAAGAGCCTTCGAGCTGAGCTAGAGGCAGCTCGAAAAGAGCAAGCCGACTTGGTGGAAAAGGTAAAACCCTTTGAGGTTAGTGACTATGAGCTAGACTCGGTGACCAACACTCTGAACCCGCAGGTCCAACAGAATCTTTACCGGATTGACCAACTTCGGGCAGAAATGGAGGTGGTAAGAGCCAATGTCAAAGCATGGAAAAGCAAAATGTATCGCTTGGCCTTGGAGAAGGAAACTGTCCAGGCGTAATTGGCTTCGGCTTGGGTCCAACTTCAAGTGGCACAGGAAAGCGTCGTGGTGCAAGCCAAATAGATAGAGGAGCTCCAGTGTCAGCTAAGTTCGGCCGTCTTCGAATGAGAAAATCTAGACAAGGAGCTTGAAATATCCAATTTGGTAGATGAGGTAGTTAAATTCGATGCCGAAATGATGGTGTCACAATATAGGGCCGTTGGAGAGGTGGCCCAGGATCGAGCAAAGAATATTGTCAAGCACGAGAAGCGGCAATCCCGAAGAGAGGCCCTCGAGGAAATTTATGCTCGGGGTTTCGAATTATCGGCCAAAATTGAGAGTGCCAAGAGGCTCGAAGCCGAGGACAAGAAGTTGGATTATCCCTAGGATAATGAAGACTCCGAGGATTTGAGCGGATCCGAGAGTGGAGGAGACCCTAAAAAGGTCCTAATGATGAGGCGTCCCCTGCCGAAGACTAGGCTACTTAAGCGCTTCACAGATGTTTTTGCTTTTCTGCTTTTTGTATAACCTTTTTTAGGTCGTTTGGCATTTGTAAAAATTTGTACAAGGTTCGTTTGGCCTTTGTAAAAAAAATCTTTTGATATGTATATAAGGCCTTTTCCCTTCAACAATTTCTGAGTTTTCCCTTTGTTTTATTATTTATGTTTGAAAAGATTGAAATGCCTTAGCATGAAATAGTTAGATTATGTTCGGAGGTTCGAACAAGCTTTGCCTTCAACAATATTTTGTTAAAGGCATTATGGGGGTTCGGTGTGACCGAAAATTTTTCCCCAAAGTACTTATAATTTTTTAGATTATAGTTTGCGAGGGTAGCCTTTAGAATCGGTTAAGAAATTTTAAGACCTTGTTGTATTTGTTATGGGTCTCGGACGTCTCCGAGACATTTTAATATGCCCATAGCCTTTTAGTTTGGGTGTTGCCTGGTGGGCTCATTATCCCGAGTATCCAGGCTTGCCTAAGATAATAGTCCCCGATCGGTGATGGTCATAGCCTCTAAAGTTCTAGTGTTTCCTAATACGATAGTCCCTGAGTGAGAGTGGTCGTTTGAACTCGGAGTAAGGCGGCCCTTGGGCTCGATACCTTTAGGGGATCGGATGTAAGAAATTCCTTAAGAAATGAAAAGAAAAATTTTAAGGGACAAGATATTTATCCACTAGGTAGAGACTTCTTTTATTTCTCATGTGTAATAGTTACACATGTGTACAAGATTTTTTCCAGGGCTCGATATATTTATGTGGGAATGGTTTATTTAACCGTTTGGCCCTTATAGTAAATCTTATCGATCGAGCCGAGACCGTTCAATCACTAAGTCTCTGTCCTTGCTAAAGTTATTATTCAAGGGTAATGTCCACAATGTTCGAGGTTGATCATATAGAAGCCTCAGATACTGTTGATGTGATATTTGACACCGATCCATGATCAACTATCGATTATATGTTAGCACAGTCCATTGTTGCTTCGTTAAAAACCTTACCGGAAAACTCATTTGGGACAAAACCGGTTCAAAGGAAAAATAGTGAAATACGCGCTTTCAGGCCTAAAAATTGTACCATTCCTTGTTAGTTACCTGCAAGTGTTAGTTCAAAAATAAGTAAAATGAATAAATGGGATAATACGTTAGTAGTAGTATCGCTTCAAGTGAATTATGTTCCAGTTTTTCAGTAGCCGTTCACCGTTCATTGCTCCAAGTTTGTATGATCCTTTTTCGATGATCTCGATAATTTGATATGGCCCTTCCCAGTTTGATCCCAGCTTCCCCTTATTTGAATTCCGGGTGGCTAGTGTGACCCTTTTTAACACTAAGTCCCCAATATTGAAATGTCGAAGGTTGGTCATTCGATTGTAATATCTCCCGATCCGCTATTTTTGGGCGGCCAACCGGACAAGGGAGGTTTTACGCCTTTTATCTAATAGTTCCAGGCTCATACTCATGGCCTCATCATTCAATTCTTTGGTTGCGTATCAGAACCTGAGACTTAGTTCTCCGACTTCAACCGGTATTAGAGGTTTGGCACCATAAACTTGCAAGAACAGGGTGGCCCTGGTACTGGACTTAGAGGTCGTATGGTATGCTCGTAGGACTTCGGGCAGGATTTCTCTCCATTTTCCTTTGGTGTCGGTTAACCTCTTTTTGAGGTTTTGGAGTATGGTCTTGTTGGCTGGTTCTGCTTGTCCGTTCCCACTAGGGTGATAGGGTGTTGATATGATCCTTTTTATCTTGTGGTCTTCAAGAAATTTGCTTACTTTGTTGCCGATGAATTGTTTCCCGTTGTCGTATACTATCTCGACTGGCATTTCGAACCGGCATGTGATGTGGTCCCAAATGAAATTGATAACTTCCTTCTCCTTGACCTTCTCGTATGCCTGGTCTTCCACCACTTAGAAAATAGTCAGTCATAAACAATATAAATTGAGCCTTATCGGGTGCCCGTGGAAGGGGGCCAGCAATTTCCATTCCCCACTTCATGAACGGCAATGGTGACAGAATCAAATGCAGCAGCTACCCGGGTTGATGTATCATCGGCGCATGTCTTTGAAATTCATCACATTATCGTACGAACTCCTTCACGTCCTTTTCCATATCGATCTAGTATTAGCCGGCTCGGATTATTTTTCGAGCCAATGATTCGGCGCCTGAATGATTTCCGCATGTGCCCTTGTGAACTTCCCTCAAAACGTATTCGATATCTCCTGGTCCTAGACATATTTCTAGTGGACCATCAAACGTTCTTCTAAACAAGTTTCCGTCTTCAGTAAGCTAAATCGGGCGGCCTTCGTATGAAGGGCCCTCGATTCTTTTGGATCCGATGGCAGTTTTTGATCTTCAGATATTCTATATATTTGTTTCTCCAGTCTCATGTCAAGCTTGTGGAGTTTATCTCGGCGTGGCTCTCTTCCACTACCGATCTCATGAGTTGTATGACTGCCCCCGAGTTGAGCTCGTCGTCCTCGACCGACGACCCTAAGTTAGCTAGGGCATCGGCCTCACTGTTTAGATACCGAGGTGCATGTTGCAAAGTCCACTCCTTGAACCGATGTAATGTTACCAGCAACTTATCCAGGTACCTTTGCATCCGTTCTTCTCTAACCTCGAATGTCCCATTAACTTGGTTCACCATGAGGAGGGAATTGTACTTAGCTTCGATCGTCTCCGCCCCCAATCTTTTGGCTAGTTCGAGACTTGCAATCATGGCCTTATATTCGGCCTCGTTGTTAGTCAACTTCACAGTCCTAACTCCTAATAGATTGTCTAACTGTATTGCTTGTTAGTGGATTCAATACGATGCCAAGTCCGAACCCTTTTTCATTTAAAGCGCCGTCCTTAAGGAGGGCCAGATTCCTAAATACGTCCATGAGTATACCAACAACTCTTTTTTGACCTCGGGTATTAGAGTCGGCGTAAAGTCAGCCATGAAGTCCGCCAAAATTTGAGATTTAATGGCGTTCCGGGATTGATACTCAATATCTTACCCGCTAATCTCCACGGCCCATTATTACAATCGTCTAGAGAGCTCGGGTTTATGCATTATATTTGGCAATGGGTAAGTAGTCACAACACATATAGGATGACATTGAAAATATGGTTTCAGCTTCCTAGAGGTGCTTAGCAAAGTGAGCACTAATTTTTCTAAGTGAGAGTATCTAGTTTCGGCCTCACCTAGAGTCCGACTAACATAGTAAATTGGAAATTGCGTACCTTGTTCTTCCCGGACTAGGACCCCACTTACCGCTATCTCCGACACTGCCAAGTACATATATAGTCGTTCATCTGTCTTCGGCGTGTGAAGCAGCGGTGGACTCGATAGATACTTCTTGAGTTCCTCCAAGGCCCATTGGCACTCCAGGGTCCATGAAAGTTGTTCTTATTCTTTATTAGTGAGAAGAATTTGGTGGCTCTTATCGGGGGACCTCAAGATGAATCGCCCATGGAAGCTGTGTTTCCGGTTAACCTTTGCACGGCCTTCACGTTATCCACAACACACGATATCCTTGATGGCTTTGATTTTGTTGGGGTTGATCTCGAATTTCCGGTAGGATACCATGAATCCGAGGAATTTTCCCAATCCAACTCCAAACACACATTTCTCCTGGTTCAGCTTCATATTGTATTTCTTCAATATGCTGAAAGTTTCCTGCAAATGTTTTAAATGTTCCTCTGCTCGTAGGGACTTAACCAATATATCGTTAATGTAAACATCCATTGATTTTTGTTAGCTTTAATGTTTCACGTATTAATTTTGATAATAACAAACCAACATAATTATTAATCAATGAACACTTACTTGCGGTAATCTTATTTTTGTACAGGTTTATCAAGGAAGCAAAATGTTGGTAAAGATCCAAACAAATATGGGAAAGAGAATATCATGTGAAGAATTCATCAAGGAAGATTATTTTCAGAGATTTAATCTAGAAGGAATAATATTTGAAAGCGAAATTTCAAATATTAAATGGCTTACTACAATATCAGAAGCAGAATCTATGGAAATTATGGATGGAAAGCTTTTCAACATCTTGAAAGAAAACTTACTAAATCACGGACACGATCTATTATTTTGTGTAAGGAAGATACTATATGGAAAAGATACTACAAAGACAAGTAAGAATATATTTTCTATGGAAAGAAAATATATTATGGATGTAGTACAATCTATTTTATGAAAAGAGATTATTTTTCAAGACCTACTAAAGGAACATTGGAGAATTATGGAAGAATGCTTCCTAAAGTTTTGGACAAGATCTACTACGTATGGAATATTCATACTACAATATTATAGTAAGAAATTATATCTCCAATAACAAAGAAGAGAATCACAGAGGATGAAAAGAAGGCTTATTGAATATAAAAACTATTGCACAAGGAAGTGAAAGTAGTAGTGGATCGTGACTTTGCTAATTAAGGAAGTACAATAGAGCAACAATCAAGAGGCATTTATGGTATTCCAAAAAATGCAAAAGATCCTTAATTAAAATGGTCCATTTCAAAAGGAAAGCTTACATTGACAGGACATATCCAAGCAACGGTCTAGAGATATGAAAGAAGTTATTACCCCAAGATTCAAGGAAGCAATCATCTAACAACAACAAGGAAGATTGGAAGAATCTTCAAAATTCCATTAGATTAAGTAATTGCCAGAACAAGTTGAAAGGGGTATAAATATACGAGCTCTATGAAGAAAGAAAGCATACGGCATTCTATGCAATTGTCTATCCAACTACAAGTTCTTTATTCTACTCTTAACAAGCACTGTAATTCACTTTAGTAGATTTACTGTGTACCTAAAAGAGAGAAGAGAGACATAAAAATATTGAAGAGGAAGTGTGTCCTAGAGGTTGTGCCATTATTCGTTTCTTTGGTGAGCGAGTGAAAACCAAAGAGTTGTTGTTGAGTGAAAACCAACCCTGTCAGCATTGGTGGTGATCGCTGAAAATCACAAAGCTTGTGCTCAATTTAATTTACAAAGAGCTCCAAATGATAACACTCTTGCAACCCAAGAGGACTTGACTAGGATACCACATTGGTTTCGAACCAGTATAAAATTCTTGGTATCATTTACTTTATCGCTCTCGTATTATATTCTGTTTCGTTACTGTTTAGTGCGATTAATACGTGTTTAAATCGAAAGAACTAACACTTTCGTGCAGGCTGTCTCCGTATAAGTCGATTAGGTCTGAATAGTAGTCGACTAGAAATTTAGAAAGGCTACAATTCACTCCCCCTCTTGAACTTTCAATTGGTATCAGAGCAGGTCTCACATCTTTATTTTTTTACTTAACAGCAAGTGAGAAAAGTTCATGTCAGCACACATAGTTATCGGAGCCTTACTCTAAGAGGGGACTTCTGCATTAAGATCACCATACTTCAATGGACAATATTACACTCACTGGAAAATTCGAATGGAAGCTTTCTTCAAATCTTATGATGTCAAAGCATGGCAAGTCATCAAGAAGGATGACTTTCCTCTCCTGCATTCCAAACCAGAAAAGAAATTAGAAGGACAGGCATCTACTGAAACCCTTGATATTAATGATTATACTGATGAGCATATGGTGATTGTGCAGATAAATTCAAAGGCAACAAATCTATTATACAATTCTATAAGCGGAGAAGAATTTGAAAAAATATCAAGTTGTGACACAACCAAAGAAATGTGGGATAAACTTGAAGTTACCTATGAAGGTACCAGTAAAGTAAAAGAAATAAGGATAAACCATCTGATTCGTGATTATGAGTTATTTCAAATGAAGGAAGATGAATCTATTGAAGACATGTTTGGCCGATTTAGAAAAATAGTTGGAGATCTAAAATCTTTTGGAAGACCGTACTCAAGTGGTGAACAAGTCAGAAAGATTCTAAGAAGTTTACCCACTTTATGGCTACCAAAAATTGTTGCTCTTGAGTACGGAGATCTCGACAAACTATCATACGATGAACTTCGTGGAGACCTTATAGACTTTGAGCAAATCCATCTCAAAAAGCATGAACATGAAGAGAAGAAAAAGAGTTTTGCTTTTAAATCAACTATTGTTAAGTCTGAAAGCGAAGCCGAAGAAGAGGGAGACAAATATCAAGATGATATTGCATTATTTTCTAGAGTTGTCCCCTAACACGACGCGAAGAAGCAAGATAAATGGAAGAGTCAAATCAAGTTCTAGAAAAGGTAATGAAATAAGTGAGCAGAAAAACAACGATAGAAAATGCTACAAATATGGAAATTATGATCACATCCAAGCCAATTTCCAGAACTAAAAAGGAAATGATCCAAGGGAAATCAGAAGAGAAATCTTCCACCGTATGGAGTGATGAATATATTCCAGATAAAAATCATAATGGAGCTGCCAACCTTTTCTTCATGGCACAAAGTAGGGGTGGGCATAAAATCTGAAAAACCGAATTTCTAATCGAACCGAATTAATTTGATATTTTGGTTTCAGTTTTTTTGGTATTTCGGTCTAATTCGGTATTGAATTTTTGGTATTTCGATATTTCAGTACTATTCTCAGTATTAGAATTTTAAAATTTTGGTATATCGAAATACCAAAATTTTAAAGCCTTTTTTGGACCCTGCCCACTTTTCCAATTGGAATCCTAAGTTAATGGAAAGTTCCATTTCATATCTAATTTCTCTCGCAATACATCGGAGAAACCGCGTGAAGCTCGTAAAAGCTGGAGCGATGAAAACGATCAGAAAAGCATTGTCCATGGTGGAGCTGGGAACCAAATTAATGGATAAAGTGTTGAGATTGTTCGAATTAATATCTACGTGTAAAGAAGGGAGAGTAGAACCGTGTAACGACGGAGATTGCGTACAAGCAATAGTGAAGAAAGTATTAAAAGTATCGAACAAAGCAACAGAACATGCTGTAACGATTATGTGGAGCTTGTGTTGCTTGTTTCGGGATCATGAAGCACATGAATCGGGGGCGAAAAGCAACAGCATGGCGAAGATATTATTGTTGTTGCAAAGTAATTGTTCACCGGCGATGAGACAAATGACCGCCGATTTGCTTAAATGTTTTGGGTGAATTTGAAATCGCCGTCTTGTCTTTCCACTAGCTATGAATTAACATTATATGATTTTGGGGCCCGAGTATCTCTCTGTTCCTTATTTGTAACTGATCTTGGTCGGTTGTTTTGTGCACTCTATACTTCATTTCAATGAAAGAGAACTAAGATGCAGGATAAAAAAATAATGGAAGTAAACATGACATTAAAAGGTAAGCAATACATGACGAACTTCTTTGCTTACAACTTGTGCTAAACATTCTGCACAACGCCCACAAAAGTTCAACAAGCACTAACACTATGCTTAAACTGAAATAGTACCAAAATCGTACCAAACCAAAATAATAAATACCGAACCGTACCAAAATAATTTGGTACGGTATTTGGTATTTACAATTGATAAATCGAATACCGAAATACCGAATTAAAATTCTTCAATATCGAACCGAAATACCTAATGCTCACCCCTAGCATGAAGTGAGATAAGCGAGAAAAGAAAATCTTTTGGTGTATGGAGTGATGAAGATATATCAGACAACGATCATGAGGAATCTACAAGAAACTACTTCATAAACCCAAGTGAAACAAATGAGGTAAGATCTCATGATTGTGATACATGTAATGACCTTCAAAGTATCATAGAACAGGATTTAGAAAATATGAGAAAAATTCTTGATGAGCTCAAGAAGACTAAACGGGAGAAGAAAAACTTGGAGACCCAACTTGAAGAATATAATAAGTTGAAAAAGGAAAAGAAAGAGTGGGATATTTTACTCGAAGAATATCATGTTGAAAATGACTTACTTCAAGAAGAAAATGTGGAACTTCGCAAACAAATGAATAGTTTGCACAAATCTTCCTGTCACCATTTTGATCGACCAAACAAGCGGGCTCATTTTCTTAATAACTCCAAGTTAACTGACAACAGATCTATTAGTATACGCCCTACTTCAAACAAGTCGACTAAGGAAATCTTCAAGTCGACTAAAGAACCTACCGGTAAATACTCTACTTCTTTTGTTACATGTCACTACTATGGTAATGTTGGACATAAAGCATTTGCATGTAATTATGCCCAAAGTCATGTTAAATCATAATTTGTTTGGAGACCTAAACAGTTACATGTATATGTAATTATAAAAGCTACTAACCATGAAGGACCCAAAAAGATTTGGGTACCAAAAACAAACTAATTTGTTTTGTAGGAATTTCTAAGTCCAGCCATAAAAAGGATGTTTGCGTATTGGCTGGTCGAGGACCATGCTTAAAGATGCTTCAAAGTTCTTACATATTCAATAGAGGATGAAGAAAATATGACGTATGATCTAAAAGAGTGACTGGTATCACTAAGGTTTATTCAAGTTCTTCTCATTGCATTAGGTGATACATATCCATCTATTGGTTTAGTAAAGTATAGCCTAGTATATGCATATTAGTCATCTATATACACTTCGAGTCCACTAGCTACATCATATAGTTATTCTATTTGGAATTATTTTTAGAGACTTTAAATAGCCTGGGTACATGTCTTGCATGAACCATGTCATTTGCATAAGATATTAGGACAAGTAAGTATGCGATTATATTGATATTGTACGAACTTAACTCATGTCTATATGCATCTTAGATTATTCTTGAAGTAAATTATTTGTGCAATAGTACTTTCCTGGTAAGAATACTAATACTTCATCAAGACCAAGAAAGTTATTTAACTTTGAGTCCACTTCTGCACATAAAATATTTTGGGCAATACTCAAAAGCTTTAAGACGAAAGGCATGTATCTCTATTATTAGCTTTAATTGGGTTACGTTCTGGATCTATATTAGAGGACACCTTATGTGAGATATAGAACAAAGATAAATCAAGTGTTGATTATTTCTATCTTTTTTGTTGCAAATGCTTGCCAAAAGCTTGGAAGGTACATATATATGTTTCTATTGATGATTATCCTTACTTTTGCATAGGTCATATTTTTTTAATAAGAAAATAACGCATTTGTTGTCATCATTGATGTGAGGTTTAATAGTGTTTGTTTGACATTTTCTTGCAACAAGCATGAACTTTCACATTTTAGTTTGGTGCCTCAGTTGAAAACAAACTTGAAAAGAAAGCATCATTTTTGCACAAATTGTCATCATTAGCTTACATGTGCTTTAATGGCTTTTATTGGGTCTTATCTTGAATGAAATTCTGTCTAGCTATGGGAAAGAAGAAAAATCAATTTTTGATTATCTTATTTCCTTTGGTTTCAATTGTCTTGGTAAGACTCTTGACATATTCCTTATTCATTAATACTTATGATTTTATGAAATTTAGAATATTAGCTATAGACAAATCTCAACATGCGCATTTCTTTATGCTAATATTTTTCTAAGAAATTGTGAATAAGGATGGAGAACTTACAATGGATAGCTTGCAATAATATGCTAATGATATCACCAGTTGAACTAGACAGTCATGAAGAAGCATTAAACGATGAATGATGGATTCTAGCAAAGCAAAATTTGTTCAGCGAAGCTGAAAGAATCAAAAGTATGAAAATCCAGTACCAAGCAAAGGAGCCGCAATCATGGGTATCTAAAGCCTGATAAGATTGGTAAGGTTGTGAAAATTATGTGTAAACTTGTAGCCCAAGATTTCACAACAAGAAGGTTTGTTTCTTCCTAGAGTGTTCTGTTAGAACATCATTTTTCATGTGCATATTACAAAGTTTGTAAACTATTTTTATATGGATGTTTAAATATTTTTCTAAATGGTTTGAAAATTGCATAACACTATTCTCTATTCTCTATCTGGAATTGAAGGCTTTTTGAATCACATTCCTGTGACCAAGACTAGTTATCATTTGAAATAAATTCATGTTTATCATCTGATGATTATTCTTTTCAAAGATGCATGTACAAAAGTATATTTTTTTTGGTAGTACTAACCAAAAGCATGTCAAGCATTTTTAAGCCTCTAGAAGATGATCTGTTTGAAAATAAGTATGATGGAGAATTAACCTTCATCTTCACATTTCAAATAATGCGAAGCAAGTAGAAAATTGGTAAGTTCAACTATCGGATAAAGTACCAATGTCACAACTCGGATTTTCCACCCTCGAGAGTCGTGATGATGCCTACTAATAGGAGCTAGGCAAGCCAACTTAATGTACTTCTTTTAGCAATTATCGTCCATTTAATAAAAACAAAATATAATATGATAAAGCGGAAGTCTCAAATATAATTAACTGAAAGAAATACGGAAGTAAAACAAAATCCTCTACCCAAGACTGTTGTCACAATGGGTTTGAATGAAACATAAAGCTGTCTGCTTCGGTACAAATGATAACAAGCTGAATAAAATAGAAAGGGACTCCGGGCCTGTGGGCGTCAGCAAGGCTACCTCGAATATCCCTGGACTGAAGTCAGCTCCCAATCAACTACTGATGTCCAAAAGTTGTTGCTCCAACACTGTGATCTGTGTAAAAAGATGCATAGAGTGTAGCATTAGCACAACCGACCCCATGTGCTGGTAAGTGCCTGGCCTAACCCCGACAAAGTAGTGACGAGGCTAGACCAGACTACCAGATAAACCTGTGCATATATATATATATATATATATATATATACAAGTACAACGAAATAATAGCGTAAAGTAAACAATTTAAGCTGAGAGGGGGAACATGCTTATGGGGTAGCAGATAAAATAGAATATAAGGAATAACAAAAGAAACTACATCTGATTTCTTCTAACACAAAATAAGTGAAAACAAACCACTTTTACTTGTTTCAATTTCCTCTCGTTGCAGGCGTGCAACAAGATCCCATTTCCTCATATCACGTGGTAGGCGTAGCACTCGATCCCATTTCATAATATCACGTGGTAGGCGTACCACTCGATCCCATTTCATAATATCACGTGGTAGGTGTACCACTCGATCCCATTTCATAATATCACGTGGTAGGCGTACCACTTGATCCCATTTCATAATATCATGTGGTAGGCGTACCACTCGATCCCGTTTCTTTCAACACAATACACAATATAATCCCGGCAAGGGAGAAAGATGTCATAATAAACTATCCCGGCAAAGGGAGATCTAGCTATAACCAAACTTATTCAGTTTTTACCTAACACAATTAAATCAATACCAGTCTCAACAATTACTGGCTCCGTGTTAAATATTTCCAACCAAGTCCTCATAAACAACAATTAAGAATTCGATAATTTAACAATTTAGGACTTACGGTCATGCTTGACACCAGTGTATAGATACTCGTCACCATGCCTATACACCATACTCGACAAATAGCAACTAGCAAATAAGACTCTTCTCCTATTCCCTCAAGCCAATGTTAGACCAAACACTTACCTCAACTTCCACGGCTAGAATCAAACCACAACGACCGCTTTCCCTCTCGAATTCGGCTCCAACTCAATCAAATCTATGAAATAACGACTTTATAATATCAATAATAGCTAAATAAATCAAGCCCAATGCCTAAATATAGATTCCCAACCTTTCTTCCAAAAATTCTAAAAATCGACTCCGGGCCCGCTTGGTCAAAATACGAGGTTCGAACCAATTTCATATCACCCATTGCCCCACGAGCCCGAATGTACAATTTGTTTTCAAATTCGACCCCAAGACGAGGTCTAAATCAAAGAAAATTAAAAAACCCTAACTCTACTCATTTCCCCCAATTCCACCCTAATCTATGTGATTTTAGCTTTAAAATCCACTAATTAATGAAGGAAAATGAAGGAAATGAGTGGGAAATTACTAACCCAAAAGGTCTTGAAGAATGGGGGCTTCAATGGACTCCTAGAGCTTGGGGAAGAAGAGAGCTCGTGAAAATTTTGGACTAAACCCGTACCTACTGTTTCCGAAACCTTTAAAAAAATCACTAGGCGAATTTGCCCTTCGCGTTCGCGGGAAAGGGATCGCATTCGCGAAGGGTAAATGGGACAAGTCATCGTGAACGTGGGGAGTCTAATCGCGAACGTGTAGAAGAGGAAGGCTGGGGTCCAGGAACTTACTTTACGCGAACGCGTGGGTATATACGCGAACGCGATAAAGGATGGGCTGAAACTATGCGAACGCGGGGACTGTTCCGGGAACGCGAAGAAAGAGGAGACCAAGGGTACGCGAACGCGAGCTGAAGGCCGCGAATGCGAAGAAGAAAAGTACTGTTCACCTGCTGCAACTTTTCTGCATTTTTTTCTAAGTTTCAAAACCATCCTGAACACCTCCGAAAACACTCCCAAGCCCTCGGGGCTCCTGACCAAACACATACACTAAAATCAACCACATCCTACGAACTTAACCGTGTGATCAAATCGCCAGAATAACATCAAAAACGAGGAATAACCTCAAAATCATCACTTTTCCATCAAACTTCATAAACTTTCATTTTTAGATATTTAGGTCCGAAACACATTAAATGACTAAATTTCACAGGAATCGCTTAAATCACATATAAGACCTGTACTGGGTGCCAGAACCAAATACTGGCCCGATACCAGCACTTTCTAATCCATTTTCATTTCAAATTTCCATATAAATTTCAGAAAAACAATTTCTTTACAAATTTATTTCTCAGTCTCGGGACCTCGGATTTCGATTCCGAGCATATGCCCGGATTCTATATTTTTCTACGGACCCTCTAGGACTGTCCAAGGATTGGTCCGGGTCCGTTTACCTAAAATATTGACCAAAGTCAACTTTAATTATATTAATATCAAAATTCATCATTTTTCACACAGAATTTATATTTAAACTTTTTGGCTACGTGCCCGAATTGTGCATGCAAACCGAGGCAACTAAAAATAAGGTTTTCAAGGACTCGGAAGCACGAAAAAAATGAGAAGACCTTTGATGACCCAAGGTATGACAGACTCTCTATTTTTGTGACAAATATTTTGGTATACCTGATCCCATAATATACCTTTATAGTGCCATAAAATATTTTTAGTTGGCATTCTAAATTATGAATTATTATATGCAAGAACTAATTGCTTTGATCTAGTAGGATCTTTTCAGATTCAAATCTTGCAGAAAACGAAGTGGACTGAAATAGAAAAAATGGCATGAATATTTTTTAATTCTCACGAAAAAAACAAACTAGAGCAAGAGGAAAAACATATGTCATTAGATTGCTTGTGATAGAAAGTATTTTGGAAATCTGTCTGGAGGACATCGACCATCATGTTGCAGATATTTTCTCACATTTACGAAAGAAGTTGGTATGGTAATGATGTGATCTTGTATCCTTTCGTGGTAGTAAGTTTACAAGTCTTTGATAATATTTGAGTGAGTCACAAAACTTTTTAATGGCTCAAAGTTTTTTTTTTCCCGCTACTCTATATGTTTTGTGAGGCAAATATTTTTCCTCTATTATTTAAAAAACTTGTCTTTTAGACCGTATAATTTCTTTAACTTTGGGTTAATGCTTTTAATTGAATGATCATTTATAACTCCTTGGATGATTTTAAGTTATAGTCATACTTCTAATTGGATATGTGAATAGTATGTGAAATTGAATGTCTGTTATTTATACCATGTCACACATACGTTTTTTCATATTCCCTACAAGTTACTTCACCCTTTTGATGATGACAAAAGGGGAAGAAAATAATGTGTACAAAAGTTCGACAACTCAGGTAGAAAGTATGGAGACAAGAGGAGCATAACTGAGGAATGCATAGAGTGAGGGGGAGTTCACACTAGATGTACTACATACATTTCGAGAAGAAGACTTCGAGGAAGTAACCAGTTTATCTAGCTTATCACTGCCTTTAGTTAAGTCTTTGATTAAAGTTTCTTATTTTATACTCAATGGTTTGCCATCATCAAAAAGTGGGAGATTATTAACTTCAAAGTTTCACGTATTAATTTTGATGGTAACAAACCAATATATTATTAATCAAAGAACATTTACTTGTGTGGTAATCTTATTTTTGTACAGGTTTATCAAGGAAAGAAAATACTGGTAAAGATTCAAACAAATATGGGAAAGAGAATATCATGTGAAGAATTCATCAAGGAAGATTATTTTCAGAGATTTAATATAGAATGAATAATATTTGAAAGTGAAATTTCAAATATTGAATGGCTTAGTACAATATCAGAAGAAAAATCTATGGAAATTATGGATGGAAAGATTTTCAACATCCTGAAAGGAAAGTTGCTAGAATTATGGACAAGATCTATTATTTTGTGGAAGGAAGATACTATATGAAAAAGATACTACAAAGACAAGTAAGAATATATTTTCTATGGAAAGAAAATATATTATGGATATAGTAAAATCTATTTTATGGAAAGAGATTATTTTTCAAGACCTACTAAAGGAATATTGGAGAATTATGGAAGAATGCTTCGTAATGTTTTGGACAAGATCAACTACGTATGGAATATTCTTACTACAATATTATAGTAAGAAATTATATCTCCAAAAACAAAGAAGAGAATCACAGAGGATTAAAAGAAGTCTTATTAAATATAAAAACTATTGCACAAGGAAGTGAAGGTAGTAGTGGTCGTGACTTTGCTAATTAAGGAAGTACAATAGAGCAGCAATCAAGAGGCATTTATGGTATTCCAAAGAATGCAAAAAATCCTTAATTAAAATGGTCCATTTCAAAAGGAAGCTTACATTGGCAGGAGATATCCAAGCAATGGTCTAGAGATCTAAAAGAAGTTATTACCCCAAGATTCAAGGAATTAATCATCTAACAGCTACAAGGAAGATTGGAAGAATCTTCAAAATTCCCTTGGATTAAGCAATTGCCATAACAAGTTGAAAGGGGTTTAAATACACGAGCTCTATGAAGGAAGAAAGCGTGCAACCTTCTATACAATTGTCTATCCAACTACAAGTTCTTTATTCGACTCTTAACAAGCATTGTAATTCACTTTAGTAGATTTACTGTGTACCCAAAAGAGAGAAGAGATACAAAAAATTATTGGAAAGCCAGTTTGTCCTAGAGGTTGTGTCATTATTCGTTTCTTTGATGAGCGAGTGAAAACCAAAGAGTAGTTGTTGGTGAGCTAGTGAAAACCAACCCTGTCAGCATTGACGGTGATCGCTGAAAATCACAAAGGCTATACTCAATTCAATTTACAAAGAGCTCCAAAAGATAACACTCTTGTAACCCAAGAGGACTGGATTAGGATACTACATTGGTTTCGAACCAATATAAAATTCCTGGTATTATTTTCTTTATCGCTCTCATATTATATTCTATTCCTTTACTGTTTAGTATGATTAATGCCTGTTTAAATCGAAAGAACTAATAGTTCTATGCAGGTTGTCTCTGCATAAGTCGACTAGGTCTAAAGAGTAGTCGACTATAAATTTAGAAAGGCTACAATTCACCCCCTCTTGTACTTTTAATTCTCCTATTTATTCCTCGAACATCCGGTTTACTAGGCGTTGGTAAGTGGAACCTATGTTTTTTGGTCCAAATGGCATCACGTTATAATAGTATATGCGGTATTTAGTGATTAAATAGATTTTTCCTGATCATCCGGGTTCATCCGTATTTGGTTGTATCCGGAGTAGGCATCGAGAAAATTGAGGATATCATGGTCGACTGTATCATCGATCATGTGATCGATGTTGGGCAAAGGGAAGGAATCCTTAGACATGCCTTATTTAAATCCTTATAGTTTACACACATTCTTAATTTATTCCCTTTTTAGGTACTACCACTGCGTTTGCTAACTAATCCGGGTATTTAAACTCCTGAATGGATCCTATTTTAAGGAGTTTAGATACCTCGTATTTGATGAAAGCGTATTTGACCTCGGACTGGGGTCTCTTCTTCTGTTTAATTGGGTGGAATTTAGGGTCTAAGCTTAGCTTGTGGGTGGTTATCTCCGGCGGATCCCTATCATATCAAGGTGTGACCAAGCGAAACAATCTATGTTAGCTATAAGATATTGAATGAGTTTTCTTTTGAGCTTGCCCTGTGACCAAGTATATCTTTCGATCGGGTAGATGCTCGATCAATATGACATGTTCCAGCTCCTTGACCGTCGATTTAGTGACGTTAGAATCATCGGGGGCTATAAAATACCTGGGAACCCCGTAATCATCGCATTAGTCCACTACTTCTCTGATTGGGTCAGGGCTGGTGTCGGTAATTGCTATTTAGCTTCTCACTTTGTGGCCGAACTTGGCCCCTTTGTCGTTGTGAGTGCGGATATCGAAATCGCCTCTTCGATCACAAACATTTCGTTTGTGGCTGGCTGATCTCCGTAGATTGTCTTAATCTCTCCCGCTGTTAGAAATTTTAACACTTGGTGCAGAGTCGAGGGCACTACCCTCAAGTTATGGATCCATGGCCTCCCAAACAGAGCGATGTACCTCATGTCTTATTCGATCACATAAAACTTTGTTTCCTAGATGGTCTCAGGGCATGCACCGGTAATTTTATCTCCCCCTTGGTGGTTTTATATGCCATATTGAATCTATTTAGAACTCGGACTACATGCACGATTTGATCTTGTAGGCCGAGTTGTTCTACGACCCTCGATCGAATGATGTTGGCAGAGCTACCTAGATCAATTAACACACGCTTAACTCAAGATTTATTTATGAGTACATATATTACCAGTGCATCCTTGAGGGGCTGCACGATCCCTTTTGCATCCTCATCATTGAAAGACAAGGTTCCTTCTGATATGTAATCTCGAGTCCATTTTTCCCTTGTGATGGATACTCTGGTGCGCTTCAACATCGGCCCTTGAGGGACATCGACCCTACAAATGATCATGTTAATGACATGTTGAGGTTCTTCTTGTTTGTTCTATTTATTAGAATCCCTATTCCTGAAATGGTTCTTGGCTTAGTCACTCAGGAATTTTTGAAGGTTCCCGTTATTGAATAACCGGGCTAGTTCCTCTCTCAATTGCGCCAATCTTCTGTTCTGTGGCCGCGAGTGCCATGATATTTGCACATATGGTTTAGATCCTTTGGGTTTGGATCAGACTGTATAGGTCGAGGCCATTTAGTGTCATTGATGCGTACGATAGCTGATACAATGGCGGTAACACTGGCGTTAAAGCTATATTCCGATAACCACGGTGCTTCCTTAGGACCTAGAGGTCTGTGGAAACCGTTCTTGCTCATGAGTCCTCGGTTTCTTTTACCTAGATCACTTCTCCTTTCATTTCACATAGAATTACCCTTAGACCCACTATTTCTTCGGTCTCCATTATAAGGCCGATACCGATCCCTGTTTGACCTCGGTTCACGGTCGATATCTCTCTTGACCCCGTCGGTGTTTTTGACGGTATAAATGTACCCGGAAGGGGCCCCAAGTTGATCATCGTCAACTCTAGTTTTTGATTGATACGGGTCATGCATGTGAGTCCAAGTAACAACTGAATATTCTATCAAATTTTGCTTCAACTATTGTGAAGCCACCGAGCTTAGAACATTGAGTCTCTGGGTGACAGCTTGGACTGCCCAATCATCAACTTACCGGTGGAAAATCCATCTGTTCCATATGAATCGAGACACGAACTCTCTGAGTATCTCATTATCCTTCTGTCTTACTTTGAAAAGGTTTGACTTCCTGGTTTCGACCTTGATAGCCCCGTCGTGTGCTTTTATGAAAGATACTGCAAGCATGGAAAATGAGTCAATAGAATTAGGAGGTAAGTTGTGATTCCATATCATAGCTCCCTTTTATAGGGTCTCTCCAAATTTTTTCAACAGGACATATTCAATCTCATCATCCTCTAACTCGTTCTCTTTGATGGCGCATGTGTGGATGTAACATGCTTGTTTGGGTCGGTTGTTCCGTTGTACTTATGAATCTCGAGCATGCGGAATTTTTTAGGGATCGGCTTTGGAGCCGCACTCGGAGGGAAAGGTTTGTGCACAAACTTCTTGTAATCCAGGCCTTTCAGTATCGGCAACACTCCGGGAATTCGGTCGGCCATGAAATTGTAGGTTTCTACTTTTTTGTCATTTGCTTCGATTTTATTCTCCCCTGATTCCATCCGTTTTGTCAGCTCCTCGAGCATTTGTATAATCTCGAAGTTAGTCCTCGAAATCATTTCCATTCAACCTCTTTTCCACTGGTTCATCCCTACAGGTGTCCCGGGATGGGTCAGGTTCAATTATGCCCAGTGTGCGACTTTGGTTCTGTAGCTGATATATCACCGCCTATTGAGCATGTAAAATTTCAAAGATTATCCGTAGATTGATCCCGTCTCCTCCATTGTTTTGAGTATTTTGCGCTTCCGACCAGTCTCTACCACAGAGGCTATTTTTGGGGTTGGTAGACAGATTTATGTCGATAGCCACATGCGAGTTAGCGTCCAACAGGTCCGTGACTGGAAATTTGATGGGATCAATGGTGGTACCTCATTTCCGGGCGCTATGTTGTTATTTTCACCATGATGACCGGACTCACTATCAACAAGTAGGGGTGGTAATTGTGAGTTTGGCATTTTGAACTTTAACCTGAAACTAGAGGCACTTCAAAGAACAACTGTAAATTAGTGTGTGTTATGGAAATTTATATCTAATAACCACTATTGTTTTTAGCCCCATGGTGGGCGCCAAACCGTTTACCTCCAAAATCGGACAATTAAATTTGTAAGTGCTTTTAAGGATACGCAGATTAAATTGACACAAAGCGATAAATCAAATTGCAATTGAGATAAATAATGATAAAGTAAATTCAAACCATACGAATTGAACAATTACAACCTTGGCGGTGAGTCACCCTTGAACAGGATGCACTTCGATCAGTATCAAGACACAGTTGAATAAGAGCTTAAAGAGAAAATAACAATATATTGATTCTGAGTGAGTATTATAATGTGCTTTACAAGTAACCAGGCCTCCCTTTATATAACAGGGGAGTCCTATATTAGGTACAACTCTATAAAGGTAAAAATCCCCTAATTAACTGATTGCTGATCTCACGTTAACATATGCCGAGATCTCCGCCATGATATTTGGTTGGTTACAGATATCACGACCTTCTGTTGGCCGAACTTGACTACTTGACAATGTTCTTCAAAGTTAATCATGACTAGGATCGATCCCGAATCATGTCCTCAATATCCTCGAGGGCGGTATGGTCCGGACTCAGAATTAATAAGATCCCTACCTCGGTCTAGGCCCCCGGTTACCATATCTCGAGCTTGGCCTATCATGTTGGAGACCGGCATGTACTACCAGACCGGTTTTGTTACATCCTGTACTTTTCTACATCGGATTTGTCATAAGAAAGTTGATATAAAGGACAAGACTATTTTTAAGGTTATACATATTTATGATTTGATATTTTAGGATAAAATAGGGTCCAAGCTATAATACCCCGTATTTATGGGCTAGTGCTATACCGCATGACCATGATAGTAATGTATATGAAGTATATTAGTATTTAAGTAAATTGAGTACAAGAATTAATTATATGTTTAGTTGGTTAAATGGAGGACTGTAGTGTAAGACTAGAAATTTATTAGGACTATTGAATAAGTAGTACATGGACATAAGCCATGTGAGATGTGGACAAGTGGAATTAAGTGTTATATATCCATACATGCAAAAATATGTGGTGTCATCATGTAATAAAAGGTTAACCAAGGGATGACACATGTAAAGAGGAACTTTAATGGGTTGCCACATGGTATTAATTTGGCCAAGGGTGGCGGAGTGCATATATGAGTCATAGCACTTAAAGTGCATGGTTTACACGTGTAATATTTGGTGATGAGTCATTAGGTGTGGACCTAGAGGATTAAATATTTAGAATGGAAAGGGGGTCTCTATTGTTAGTAGTATAACATCTCGTACTTTAATACTAGGATGAGTTGTAATAATCCATATGAGCTTAAAGAGATTAACATCATTCACGAGGTTATAGAGAATTTGTGACAATATTATTGTAAGACCCAGTATGCTAACAACCTTGATACTTTTAGATACATTTTGATATGTTATTTATTTGAGCGAAAAATTTAAGTAAAAAGTTTGAAAAATATGATTTTATATAGTTATTAATATTACTACTTTCGGATATGCTTTAAATTATATATATAATATGAGAAAGTTTATAAATGAGATTTTATTTATTGTAAAGATAAAAATTATTTTTTCACAAGTAAAGAAGGTTATCTTTTTGCCGTTTTGAGAATTAAGCGCACAAAAATTTGTACTCGTTATATGTAGAAAAACTTAGGAGTTGATCAAATATATATGTATTTTTACATGGATATTTTAATTAAGTATTAATCTATATATTAATTTTATATGGTACTATAATTTATTATTTTAATATTTAATAGTAGTGCTTTAGGATGGGGACAAGATTTTTAAGTTTTCTTGACATTATCCATGCTAGTTCACGTGATAGTGTCTACTCAATTAGACATCTATATATATTTATATTAATAAAATTGCTAGAAGAGTCAATCAATTTTGTGGATAAGATCAAAGTCCATTCTCTTTAATTTAAGGAATGATACACCTTTATATGCTTATAACCTATGTGACTCATCATTTTGTTTGGTTGATGTGTCTTCTTGAAAATTAACAGCTAAGATTTTAGAAAGAAAAAGTTTCTGCCTTATAAAAGACCTATATGCAATAATGTTCTCTTCCTCATCTCTATATCAACTTACATCAATTTAGTTCACGTTCTCCTCCTCCTTCCAAGATCAAATATTGTAATCTTCCTCCGTCGATTTCATGGTTATCACGTGTATGTTCTCTGAATCATAGCAAGTCGAATATTACTTTGTAATGAAGTAAGGTATCGGGAAACTTTAAAGAAGTTGATCTAGGTTCGATCCTTTGTCTACGATTTTTACGAGTTCATACGAACAATTAAGGTATGTTAAGGCTATTCTTTCTTTCCTTTTGAAATGATCCATACGATACAAACGAAACGAACAAATGTACAACTTTCTTCAATGACTTTATTCTTAGAAATACCAGGGATGTCTATTGATGTCGCCAAAGTTCACACCACTAATTTGGATTGTGAAATGGTTGATGCAATTACAATTACCCAACATGAGTGGGGGTCGATTTCACATAGAGCTTATATTGGATTAGGTATATATCTAAACTAAGTGTATGATGTGCCCAAAATGCACTTTCAGATGATTGGTTGTTTCTTTCTACTTCTAATGATTATGCTAATGTTTGCAAATGAAAAGCTAGAGAATGATATTTTTGGTGTTGTTGTTTTTCATCTTTATAAAAGATCTAGGGTCGTGACTTCCACCTAGGTGGTTACCTAACAGATTGTGTTCTAGTGCAAATTTGATTGGTCGGGATTATAATATAGCAATTACCCACTTAATACCTCTCGGTAGTTAGAGTGATTTTGCCCAATTTAGCTTTCTCAAGTCCAAATAGTTATTGCACAAAATAAGTGATAAATGCTCAAGTCGGGTCTTACTATCTCTAGATTCAACCCTTTAATTGGGGCTATCAATTTCTTGAGTTCTCATCAATTCCTTGTTAGCCAAGTTTTCCTAGACTTAGTCACTCTTTCTGAAGTAGAGACTAAGCCAATTAGGCATGAATCAGTATTTGCGGCCATTAATTCTTAAATTCAAGCAAGAACTAGGCTAAATATTACTAACTCAATCACAAACAAGCTCCAAATCAAATACCCATTAGGTACACCATGCTAAGGTTGGTTCACAATCCTAGATAGAAATTTAGCTACTCATAGAGAAAATTAAAGAAAATAAAGAAGAAAATAAGATTAGACTCATAATAAATGATAAAAGGAAGAAAATCCAATGTTAAAATGTTAAACTATTACAAAGTTACCTAAAGCAGTAAAGGAAAAATGACTATCTATTTTCAGATGTTCAAACTTAACCTAAAAATTACAAAAAGTTCTATTTATATCTAGCTAAAATTATCGGATAAAATTGACTCTACGGAGGTTGTGTGGCCGCATAATTATGTATGCGGTCCGCACACTGAGACTTGGCTTGACAGGTTGGACTTATGCGGCCGCACAATTCTGGGTTGCGGCTGCACATCTTTAGCTTATGCGGATCACGCATTTCTGAGTGCGGGCGCACTATTGATTCTGCGGCCGCACAATAGTGGTACGGTATGCACTTCTTAATCTTGGGATTTGACATGGGGGAACTTCTGTAGCCCGCACATTTCTAAGTATGGCCGCACTCTTGATTCTGTGATCGCATAATAATGGTGTTGTCCGCACTTCTTCATGGCCCTAAAATCCATCTCTCTGAAGCTCATCTTTCACGACTTCATAATACTTGTGCGGTCAATATTTTTCATGACCGGATCTACTTGCACTTGTCAGAGTTTTACTTCACAAATATATCCTGAAAGATACAGTGGACGATTATGGTGAAGGTCCCCTGAATTTTGTCAGAGGCTGCCTCATGTTCTGCGGTCGCACTCAATATTGTGCGGTCTGCATTTTGCACTTTTAGCCTTGTTTTGGTCCTTGTCCAAAATTACTCCTTCTTGAGCTGATTTTTATCTCTTTAGCCCATATTCCAACGCTCCTGCAAGAAAGCACGTTTCATTAGTTTTCGGGAATACCTTTATGCAATTTTGAGCAAAAATAAAAGTAAAAGAGTGAAAATAAGTAGTCAAAATCCCCACTTATCAACTCTCCCAAATTTTAGCTTTTGCTTGTCCTCAAGAAAATAAGGTAATTCCCACCTCCACAATAAAAGAACTATTTCAGATGGCCTAAGGTGAATCAAACCCACATCAATTGGGACCAACAACTACCCACAACATGTATGAATTATCAATAATGTAATGATTTGACTCTTTGAGAACAATAGTTCTAATGTGACGCTAGAACATCAAGAGTTGACTTTATTCATCAAGGAAGCTTGCTCTATCATGTAGGTCATTGTAGATCCTAAACTCCTCCTCCTCTACTCTCTTTTAGCATATCTCACTTTAGAATGTAACACTCAATTCAAGGATTTGTGAAAAGTTTGCTCATCTCTCTCAAAAGAATATCACAAGTACGACTCTAAGTACTATATTGATAGGTTTTCAATGTCTTTGCCTTATGTTTTGATGATCTAACAAACTTACTGTCAAGGACCAGACAAGGAACATGACACGCTTGGACTATACTGCAAGTTAACGGATTCTAGCTAAATGTGAACTGCTATAGCCTCAGGAGATAGGAAACCAAACAAGGACCTGATACTCTTGTGGTTCCTTCATAGCAGTACAAAGTCAGTTGGACACAGCTGGAAGCGACATGACCACCTACACTGTTTCTACCTGCACTGCACTGCTTCCATTGCCCACTTATTACTTGACCAACTAAAGTGCTTACATCATTTCAAGTGATGTCATAAAGGTGTATCAACAATGAGTTTATATCAGAACATCACTGGAACATTTCTGTTTATTATTCAAGTCTTTTGCAAAACAGAGAACTTAATTTTCACGAGCTTGAAAAACAAAGTTAAATACTACTACGGACCAGTTCCTAAAGTTAACATTTTGTTATTATTAGTTGTAACTTTGTTATTGTTCTTATTGTATCTTCCAATATGCTTAGCTAGAAGTGTTGATTAGGAACTCTTGTACCGTAAACTCTCAGAGTTTATATTGTGACTAGGTTTAGTCATAAGTTAAAGTCTTTGTTACTAGAAGAGTGACAAAGCGACTTGTGGTGAGAGTATCACAAGTTAGTTGAATTCTTTGTAACTAGAGAGTGACAAAGTGGCTTATGGCGAGAGTACTACAAGTTAGTTGTGTTGAATTCTTTGTAATAAAGTCATTACAAAGTGGCTTGTAATAGGTGTTTACAAGTTAGTGAAGTTGAAAGCCTACAGGTGTAGGTCATGGTTTTTGTCCCCTTGAGTTGGGATTTTTCCACGTAAAAATCTTGCGTCCCATTTACTTACTGTTTTATTAGCATTCTCAGCATAAGCTCATAAAGAACTAGGTACTCTACTATTTGGTGGACTCATACAAACTAACAATTGGTATCAGAGCGGGTTCCTCCTATCAGGCCAACACCTAGGAAGGATCCTTATGGCTGCTCCACCAAATTTTGAAGAAGGTCAATCTATATACCGACCACCCAGGCTCAATGGACAATACTATGGGTGGTAGAAAATAAGAATCCATGATTTGTCATGGTTAAGGATTCTGAGTTATGGGATGTCATATGTGACGGTCCTTATGTTCCAATAAAGGTACTAGAAGAACTTCCATTTTCAATGTCAAAAACCAGTAAAGAATACACCAACGTAGACAGGAAAGCTGTGGAGAAGAAGTTTTGTGCCAAGAAGATTCTGGTATATGGAATAGGACCTGAAGAATATAATAGAATCTCAGCCTGCGACACTACTAAGGAGATATGGGAAGCTTTGCAAACAACTCATGAGGGAACCACCCAAGTAAAATAGTCTATGATCGATATGCTCACTACCGAGTATGAACTATTCAGGATGAAGGACGATGAATCTATTCAAGATATGCACACAAGATTCACTTCCATCATAAATGAGTTACACTCACTTGGTGAAACCATTCCTAGAAACAAGATAGTGAGGAAAATCCTCAGTATTCTGCCTATCCCTTGGGAAAGTAAGGTGAATGCTATTACTGAATCAAATGACTTGCAGGAGCTGACCATAGAAGAGCTGGTTGGAAATCTGAAGACCTACGAAATAAAGAGAAAGATAGATAGTGAAAGTAGAAAATCAAAGAAGGAAAAGAACCTGGTACTCAAAGATGATAGCAATGACTCAAGTGAGGAAGATAGTGACATGGCTTACCTAACCAAAAGATTTCAGAAGATGGTCAGAAGAAATGGAGAAATGCTAAAAAGGGGCAGCTCTAGCAAACCAAAAAATTATGATCTCTGTCATAAGTGTGGAAAGCCCGGACACTTCATCAAAGAATGTCCTCTTTTGAAGCAAGAATTCTCCAAGAACAAACCTGAAAAAGCAGCTAAGAGGAACTCGGTTCCTTTCAATGACTTCAAAAGAAAGATACTCCTGACAATGTGGTGAAACAGGCTCTTGCAGTATGGGGAGATTCCTCTGGTGAGTCTAAAGATGAAACTGATGCTGGTGATAGTTCCATGATGGCAGTTGAAGGCGAGGAAAATGAATAGGACTCAACTTTTGCTTTGATGGCCCAATCAGATGATGATGAAGACAAGGAAAACAAGGAGGTAAATTTCAGGGATGTTCAGAGAAATCTAAAATTCTACTCTCCTAAAAAACTCATGTCTTTAGCTAGTGTATTGATTGATGCCTATTATAGTCTTGTGGAAGATATGGATTCCTTGACCTTAGAACTAGGAGAAGCTGAACAAACTATAGATGACTTAGTAGCTGTATGTAAGGCCCCGTGAAATCCCTACTCAAAAAACCGGATCTCGTGGTGCCAAGTTAGGATTGTGTGTTAGACGACGTGGACCTTTTTGGATTGAATGATGTATTAAAAAGTCAAAAATAAGTTTCCAGAAAAATGCAAGAAATGCGGTCCAGAATGCAGTCGCATAATTGAAATGCGGACCGCATACCTACAGCAGAGTGAGGCAGAATGTTGGATGAAATTGAAGTCAGAAATGCGGTCGCATAATTGAAATACGGACCGCATACTTGCCGCAGAGTGAGGCAGAATGTTGGTTAAAATTGAAGTCGGAAATGCGGTCGAAATGCGGTCGCATAATCAAAATGCGGACCGCATAAATCGTCGTATATTTTCCTTTGAATTTGCGAAGGTCAGTTCTGCGGTGCACTTTGCGACCGCAGAACACGAATGCGGACCACATTATTACCGCAGACCGAGTCAGAATGTTTAGTTTTTGGGGGAGCATTCTGCGGTCCATTATGCGGACCGCATGTTAATTCTGCGGTCGCAGATGCGACCGCATAGTTGACTCGGGGCTCCAATTTTCTAATTTTTAACCCGACTTCCCTATCGATATAACCGGTGTATTAGCTCATTTTGAGCATTCATCTGAGCAATTCTAGAGAGAGTAAGAGGTTCCTTAGAGAGGGAAAGTCTCTCATCAAATTATTCTATAAGATTGGGCTAAATCATTGAAGAAAATCAAGGAAAGGCTCCTGAATCTTCATCCCAAGAGGTAAGGCTCCATCACCTCAGCTCATATTTGTATACTTAGCCATATGGGGCCATTAGGGAAGTAATTCATGGGTATGAGAATGAATATCTTGCATGCATGCCACCTTAGAGTATTGGAAAGTAGTAAAATTAAAAAGGAAGCAATTGGGGGTATAACATGATAGAAATTCCTCTAAAAAAGGGGCCTAAGATACAATGCACCTTTAGTGTTTGGTGATATGCTCCAGCCAAGCTAGAACTTCAGTTTTGTCTCTAATTCTCAATTTTTAATTCAAAATTTCTTGCTCAATATATTAAAGCTCTAAGCGTTCGGAAAATTTGAAAAGAGTAAGGAACAACCTTATTGAGGTATGTATGGCTAAAAACCCTCTTTTATTAGAAATCGAGCTCCTTTGGTGCTTACGAACGTGTGGTAAGAGTTGAATTGGCTAGTGTATTGATTGTTATTGCGAAATTAATTGATGTACATATATCTATACATATTCGTGAAGGATGTACCTCAATGTGAATAACGTGCCAATCTTGATAATTAGAGAATGATGAAAAGTATAATTA
>MU767532.1:6293-31032 GCA_026770625.1 Nicotiana glauca | reverse complement strand
CCTTAAGCCGTGACTCTAATAGAATCCATGAAGCTAACTTATGAACGGTAAAATATCACGATATGAAATGAACTAGTAATGTAGTATCCCCCGTGTATTATCGTTCAAATTAACCAAAGGCATGAGTTCCGCATTCATAATGAGTTGGGGTAGAAAGGGTTCGGTAAGGCTTGCTCAGTCGGGTTCACTTGATTGAGCTCCGGTCGTGCCTCCCAAGGTTGGGGCGTGACACTGTAGTTATTGACCATAAGGAAACCATTGAAAATTTCAAAGAAGAAAGAAATGATTTCTTGGCAGTAATTGCAGATCTAAGGGAAACAATAGAGGGACTAGGGACTAAGTCAGAACCTGTAAATTCTAGAAACGGAAAAGAAATAGCCAGTGAGGAACATATTAGGCTTGAAAATGAGTTGAAAGCTGCGAGAACTAGGATATGTGTTGAAACTGAGAAAAACAAGCACCTCCAAACTGATCTGGAAAGAGTAAAAAATGACCTTGAAATGTTCCTAAAGTTGACCTGGTCCTCAGAAGCCATCACTGTCATGTACACTAATAATGGTGGAAACAAGTAAGGAATAGGGCTCCAAACGGAGAAAACTCCTTACAACCCTCACAGTAAGTATGTCACTATTTCTAATAACTGGCTTTGTACCCACTGTGGGAACAATGGGCACTTTAAAGAAAAATTACCTGGCCAGGGTTCAATCTGTTCAGAAAAACAAAATGTTTGCTGAAAAAGTGACTACTAAAAAGGGATCAGGTTCCACTCACAAAAAGTGCACATTACCTGCATGGACTAAGAGAGCTCTTATTCATCATCTTGTCTACTACAAGGGACCCAAACTTGCCTGGATTCCTAAAACTGACTCTTGATCTTCTTGTGCAGGGAAAAATGAAAGTAAACGATCAACAATGGTTCATGGATAGTGGGTGTTCAAAGCACATGACTGGAAACACCATGGAATTTCTTTCACTAAAAGCTCTGCAAGGAGGGAGTGTATCCTTTGGCAATGGAAAAAGGGGTACATTCTTGGAGTTGGAAAAGTCGGGAAGTCACTCACTCATTCTATCAAAAATGTGTACTATGTAAATCGGCTTAAGTATAGTCTCTTGAGTGTCTCTCAGATCTGTGATAAAGGAAACAAGGTGGAATTCTTGTCTAAGATATGTACAGTTACTAATCTGGTAACTGGAGAAGTGTTACTTGTGGCCAAGAGATACAAGAACATCTATGTTGCAGATTTCGAGTCCTTTCAAAGTGGTGATCTGAGTTGTCTGAAAGCTGTTGATGATGATGGTGAACTGTGGCACAGAATACTGGGACACACAAGCTTTTCTCGTCTAAACAAACTAATTCAGAAGGACCTGGTCCATGGTCTACCCATGTCAAAGTTCAAGGTGCAAAAGACTTGTGATGCCTGTGCTAGAGAAAAACATGTAAAGTCCTCTTTTAAGTCTAAAAGGTATGTAAGCACCTCAAAGCCACTAGAGCTTTTACACATGGACTTGTGTGGTCCTATGAAAGTGCAAAGCAGAGGAGAAATGAGATACATTTTTATGATAGCGGATGAATACTCCAGATTCACATGGACTCTATTTCTTAGAACTAAAGATGAAACCTTTGAGGTATTTGTGGCCTTTGTGAAGAAATTCTAGGTGAAGATGGAGTCTAGAGTAGCATGCATTAGATCAGATCATGGAACAAAATTTGACAATGCCAAATTTGATGAGTTCTGCAATAAAAATGGCATCACCCACAACTTCTCAGCCCCCATAACTCCCCATCAAAATGGAGTAGTGAAAAGGAAGAACATAACTTTGGAAGAGATAGCAAGAACAATGTTAATCGACAGTAGAATTGCAAAGAACTTCTGGGCTGAAGCGGTCAACACTGCCTGCTACTTGGTGAACATGTGCATGATCAGATCCCTCCTAAACAAAAGCCCATACGAGTTGCTGAATGGAAGGAAACCCAAGCTGAATCACCTAAGAACATTTGGGTGCAAATGCTATATTCTCAATAATGGAAAGGATCAGCTTGGTAATTTGATGCCAAGAGTGATAAAGGAATATTTCTGGGCTACTCTTCTCAAAGAAAAGCGTACAAGCTATATAACAAGCGGACTCAGTGTGTTGAGGAAAGTGTTCATGTTATTTTTTATGAGTCTTATCCATCCTGTGAGAAGAATGCTGAAGAAGATAAAGATGAAGAACCCTTACTAGTCCATGGTGAAGTCATTGACATGACAAACGGAAAGGCAGATATGATGAGACAAGTAAAAGAGCTGAGTGAAGACAATACTGCCTCATCTTCAATGGAACCAGGTACTTCAATTACAACTACTGAAGCTGAAGAAAGATTGGTTGATGCAGTTCAGGGTACTTCACTAGCACCTGAGAGAAGAACACAGGAAAACCAGTCAAATGTACCCACATTCTCTCTAAATGAACCTCAGACGTCTAACTGGAGAAACAAAAGCTCTCATCCCCTTGACAACATAATTACCCCTCTAGATTCCTGAGTACAAACCAGGTCAAAATCCAGAAATTCACTTGCCTTCTTAGCCTTTCTCTCCCAAATAGAACCCTAAAATATCAAGGAAGCCTTGAAAGATGCAGATTGGATTACAGCCATGTAAGACGAGTTACATCAATTTGAAAGGAACAATGTCTGGCACCTGGTACCTAGACCCTCAGATCAAACCATTATAGGAACCATGTGGGTATTCAGGAACAAGTTTGATGAACATGGAAATACCACAAGGAACAAGGCCAGGCTAGTGGTTTAAGGCTACAATCAGGAGGAAGGGATTGACTATGATGAAACGTTTGCTCCTGTTACTCGCATGGAAGCTATTAGAATTCTAATCATTTTTGCATCTCATATGGAATTCACCTTGTTCCAAATGGATGTCAAAAGTGCATTTCTGAATGGACTTCTTAAGGAAGAAGTCTATGTGAAGCAACCTCCAGGGTTTGAATGTCATGAACACCCTAAATATGTATTTAAACTAGACAAAGCATTGTATTGGCTGAAGCAGGCTCCTCGAGCTTGGTACGAAAGACTGTCAAAGTTCCTCTTGGAAAATGACTTTAAAAGAGGGAAAATTTACAACACCTTGTTCCTAAAGAAATGCGGAAGGAACCTGCTCATTGTTCAGGTCTATGTTGATGATATCATTTTTGGGGCAACAACTGACTCTGTGTGGGAAGAATTTGCAAACCTCATGGGAAATGAGTATGATGGGGAATTAAATTTCTTCCTGGGTCTTCAAGTAATACAGTCCCCAAAGGGTACATTCATTTGTTAGCAAAAATACATCAGGGAGCTCTTGAAGAGGTTTGACATGGAAGCATCAAAGGTGATAGACACTCCCATTGCTACAGCTACTCGGCTGGACATGGATGAAACTGGGCCTCCTGTGAATCAAACCATGTATAGAGGCATTATTGGGTCTCTTCTCTATTTTACTGCTAGTAGACCTGATATTGTCTTCAGTATGGGGCTATGTGCAAGGTTTCAACAAATCCCAAGGAATCTCATTTAAAGGCATCCAAAAGAATTCTAAGATATCTTAAAGGAACACATGACCTAGTCCTTTATTATCCCTCAAGTGACAGTTTTAATATCATTGGATGTTCTGATGCAGAATATGCAGGTTATCTTGTGGACAGGAAAAATACTTCTGGAATGGCTCACTTCCTAGGTTCATGTCTTATCTCTTGGGGTACAAGGAAGTAAAACTCAGTGGCTCTTTCAACAGTTGAAGCACAATATGTAGCCGCAACATCCCGCTGTGCACAACTTTTATGGATTAAGCAGCAACTGGAGGACTTTGTGGTACTCACTAAGAGTGTGCCCCTTCTGTGTGATAACACCAGTGCACTCAACATGGCCAAGAATCCAGTTCAACACAAAAGGACCAAGCATATTGATGTGAGGCATCACTTTCTAAGGGACAATGTGGAGAAAGGGTTGATATGTATGAAGTTCTGCAAGACAGAAGGCAAAATTACAGACATCTTCACCAAGGCATTAAGTAGGGAACATTTTGAAAGAAACAGATTAAAGTTGGGGCTTTTAAATCCCAATTGAGCACCCGATTTCTCATTAGTTGGCTATGAAAATCACCTTCAAGAAAAAACTAGCTAAAAGTGTTTTCTGGCCATGTCTAACTCACTTTAATACAGTTGCAGGTAAACACACATGATGAGTATAGAATCTGTAGATGAAGTGCCTAGATGATAAAAGAGGATTGATACTTTGAAATAACAGGTCAAGAACCTGGTTCTTGTACCAAAGGTTAGTAGTTCTATGCACTCTTTAATACACATCTTAAAAAAAGGTACAAAACACAAGTGCAATGTCATCCAACTTTTCAGACTCTGATATCACGTCTCTTCACTTTAAATCGTTCCGTATCCCTCTGAAACGTTGCACTTCTCCACGCCCAACCACCATTTTAGAACCAATCCCTATCCCTCTCTTCATAATTATCCATCTTAATAAAAAACCACTACGTTCTCCACAAACCATAAGTCCTCCATTAGAACCTCCCAAAGCACCTTCACTCCATCTTCCATGGCTGATACAAACCTCAACCTCCCTACCTCAGTCATACCTGTTACTGAAAAACCTATAGAGCCCTCTGTCCCTTCTGAGTCCTTTGTAACCACTCCTACTCTCCCTACTAAAATCACACCGCACCTAAATTCTCAGTCTCTTTCCATTTTATAAACCCCTACAAAATACCAATCCATCATCTCTATCTTCTGAGATACCCACTAATCAAAGAACACGTGGAGAACAAAGTCAAAGGCAAGAGGTCGCAGAGGGTTCCTCCATTGTTGATGCAGATTCCGTGGTGGCAGTAGTGTCGATTAAGAAAGACAATGTTGTAACCATCTTTGTGGTATCTGCTGGTGGTGTCCTTCAGGAGATAATTAGTTAATTACTCAGAAAAATACGGTACAAGGTATGAGGGAAAAAGGAGCTATAGTGCCAGTTGAGGATATTACACTAGCAGAAACTACTGGGCTCTTACATGAGGAACTTGATCCCTTTCCGGAGGACCCAGGTCAGAGTTTTCATTCCTAGGACAATTCTTCTCCTACATTTGATGTTGCGCCTCTGGACATTCAAGCTCTTGAGATGAGGTTCAGTGATGAGGAGGATATATATAACTCTCTTGATGCGTTTATAGTTAAGCGAAAGGTTGTGTCCACTCCTGAGTCTTCCACCAAACGACCTACTACCAGTTTGCAAGCTAAGGTGGCTTATGAATCTACCCTTCAAAAGAGCATAAAAAGTAGTAAGAATCAAATGAGAAATCTGGTGAAAGATAGTGTGCCCGTAAGTGATAAGGCGATCTATGTGGTAGAGGTAGAAGAGGAAACACTAGCTGAATCCGGTGCACTGGTTAGACCGTCTCAGAAAAAGAAGCAGCCTGCTTCAGTAAAGAAGGTTTCAACCTCTAACTCAAAGTTGAAGGATGTTGTTTTCGCTGTCTGATGAGGATGTGTTAGTCAAATCCAAGGGAAAAGAGAAATCAAGTGGTGGGAAGTCCGACAAACTAAAGTCAGAAATTCTTCAGGAACCTGGTTCTTTGAAGAGGATGAGAAGTGAAGTCAGCCTTGGTTCAGAATGCCTAAGGCACCAACAGGTTCTGCTGGGTCGTACGTTTGATCCAGCAATCTCTGAGATGGCTGGTATGCGACAAATTCTTGAAATGGTTGAGTTTCAACGATGGGGGCATCTATTCCAAATAAATGCACCTAAGGCGTATGAGGATGGGGTACAAAGCTTCTTTGCTAGCCTCTTTCCCGTTGAGACCGACCACATATGTGCTTTGGTGAATGGAGTAGATATCGTGTTCGATGTGAAGTTTCTTGGAGAAATTCTTGAAGTTCCTACAATTGGTGTGTCCAGTGTAAGGGATGCGTATCAGTTTAAATTCAGAAATGTCGTAGTAAAAGACAATGTAAACCAAAAGGGGGACCAGATCCATAAAAAGGTGCTACTCCCTGTCTATCAGCTGCTTTTCGAATTGGTAAACAAAGTTCTATTGCCTCGAGCTGAGAGGAGGTCCGTGACCTCTAAGCCTGACCTGTTCTTGATGGAGAAACTGGATAGCTTTGCTCCTATGAGCTGCTTGCTATTATGATTGAACATATGCAAAAGGTAGCCACTTTCAAAGATGGTAATCATGGCTTTCCCTACGGGTTTTTGCTTACACGAGTGTTTAANGGGTAAGTAAGTACATCAACCGTCCCACAACTCATTAATTCTCAGAATAGTACAATTGTAGAGATTCGTCGGTTGAAGGCTAGGAATGCTATCCTGGAAGGTCAGAAAGCCCAAGGGGCTCCAGTGTCAAATGATGAAGTAGCTCGTTTGACAAAAGAGAAGGTTGATCTCATGGCGCAAGTAGAGAGCCTGAAAGTAGAACTGCTCAATTAGCAAAAGTCGGCCAATGCCCGAATAGACCTGGTTCTCCAAACACTTGCTGCAGCCTCTAAGTCCTCTACTCCTAGTGCCCCCTAAGTACCCCTTCAGTGACCATTGTTTTAAGTTTTGTTCCTTTTCTCTAGCAGATGTTTTGTTGTTTTATTTTATGTAGTTGGGATGAAACAGTATTGTTCCCGTCTTAACAGTCCAATGTTGCTTTTGATTTTTAAGCAAAGGCATATTAAGTGTTATTAATATAAAATCTATCCTCTTCTATCATATCATTGCTTAAATTCTATGTTTCTCTTCTTTATCATGATTGTGTGCACATATGTGGCATGAGTCCGCTCGGCTAGACTTCTTTATGTTATTTCTCTGTTTGTGTCTTTTTAATGATGCCAAAAGGGGGAATAAATAAGTGTAGATGTAATGAGAAATAAGGAAGGCATAAAGTCAGGGGGAACTTGTGGAACTTGTGTTCTCCTATTACTTAATCTGGTTCTCCTTGCTCTAAATCCACGTCATCAATGTTAAGTTTGTCATCATCAAAAGGGGGGGGGGGTTGATAGGTTTTCAATGTCTTTACCTTATGTTTTGATGATCTAACAAACTTACCGTCAAGGACCAGGAACAGATAGGGAACTTGACATACTTGGACTATACTACAAGTTAACAGATTCCAGCTAAATGTGAACTGCTATAGCCTCAAGTGATAGGAAACCAAACAAGGACCTGATACCGTTGTGGTTCCCTCATAGCAGTACAAAGTCAATTGGACACAGCTGGAAGCGACGTGACCGCCTCCACTATTTCTACCTGCACTGCACTGCTTCCAATGCCCACTTATTCCTTGACCAACTAAAGTGCTTACATCATTTCAAGTGATGTCATCAAGGTGTATCAACAATGAGTTTATATCAAAACATCACTGGAACATTTCTGTTTCTCATTCAAGCCTTTTGCAAAATAGAGAAACTAATTCTCACGAGCTTGAAGAACAAAGTTAAACACTACTGCGGACCAGTTCTTAAAGTTAGTATTTTGTTGTCCTTAGTTGAGTTGTAACATTGTTAGTGTTCTTATTGTATCTCCTAAACTGCTTAGCCAGAAGCTTTGATTAGGGACTCTTGTAAAATTCGTAAACTCTCAGAGTTTATGTTGTGACTAGGTTTAGTCATAAGTTAAAGTCTTTGTTACTAGAAGAGTGACAAAGTGGCTTGTGGTGAGAGTATCACATGTTAGTTGAATTCTTTGTAATTAGAGAGTGACAAAGTGACTTGTGGTGAGAGTACCACAAGTTAATTGTGTTGAATTCTTTGTAATAGAGTCATTATAATGTGGCTTGTAATAGGTGTTTACAAGTTAGTGAAGTTGAAAACCTACAGGTATAGGTCGTGATTTTGTCCCCTTGAGTTGGGATTTTTCCACGTAAAAATCCTCTGTCCCATTTACTTACTGCTTTATTAGCATTCTCAGCATAACCTTATAGAGACCATGTACTCTACTGTTTGGTGGACTCATACAAAGTAACACATATGTTTTCCCCTCATATAATCACCACTAATGTAAGCTCACTCAATTTGAAATCATGTAGGGCTTTTTCGGGATGTAGTGAAGGCTTTTGGACCAAGGTAGGACTTGTTGGAATAGAATGGGTTCATCTTTCCTTAAGCACTCCATTTTCTCTTTTTGGCTTATACTTTGTCGACTTTTTGAGTCATTTTATTTTTCCTCGGGGGAACTAGAGAGACATAATGTCACTCTTTCCTGGTCATGATATTCTCTCCTTCTCTACTTATTCCACGCCTTTCATTCTTGTTTTTTTAATCCCTTCAACTCTTTACGTTATTGACTTTCTTTTTGGTATTTTTCTTTTGTTCTTTCTTTGTTTTCTTTGCCTTCCCTTTTCTTCATTTCTTTCCTATTCTTTGTAACTTTATATCACTTTTAAACTCCTCGTCTCTCCCCAAAACTTATGTTTTAGCCAATTGTTTAAGCAAAGATCGGGTGCCAACAGAGGATCATCACAAAACAAATTAAGGTTTGTAACGTGATTATTGAATAAAAAAGGGCTTAGGCTCAAATGGGTTGACTAGGGATATCACATTTGTAGGGTATGGAAGATTTCAAATTGATCAAGGAAAGCCTACAATCATTTCTCAAGTAAAGATACACTTAGAATTTCGCCTAAAAAACATTCGGGGCAAGTTATAGACTATTAGCATGGGTACTTGGACTTGCAACTAAATATCTCACCCCTCAAGTTGCTGGATTGCTAAAGAGAACGGGCTCGAGGGCCCACAACAACCCTAGTTAAGATTAAAATTCACAAATGGCTCGACTGAACCACTCGATGACTACTTAAGTCAACACAAGAGTTAAAAGGTCACAACTGGAGCTATTTTCTGCCAACAACTTGTTTTTAACCATAAGGCCATAGGTAAATGTGTTGGTACCAAGTGAAGCATACTTGAGACTCTTTTATTCATTACTAATGTTTTTACCTAAACATAAAAGAAAAAACTCATTCAATCCCTTAAGAAGGTTGTCACGTGTCTATTGTTCGGAAGAGCCACCCGGTTCACACAAAACCCACATTTGGAAATAACCATGGCATTAAGAAAACCAAAGGCTTATTGCTCACTTAAACAAAACAAGAAGCTATTAAAGTAAATAAGAAGTTATACTACTAAGAAAAAGAAACTGAATAAGCTATAAAATAAACTACTAAAAGTAAGACAAATGAATATGCAAACCGTGGGGAAATGAATATATACATCAAGTGAATGGGAGGAATATCTGCATAACCAAAGAGAAATAAAGATAGAAGAAAAAGATTATTAGAGTTATTATAAGACAAATGTTAATGTCATAATAAATCATCCAAAATAGACCATCCTCTGAATAAAAATAAGCATTGTCCTCAATCCTTAACAAAAATAAGAATAAGGAAGGGTAGAGAGTTAAGATAACTCCCTATGTGGTCTCAGTGTGTATGTCATCCTCAACACCCTCGGTCTCCTCTAACTATATCTCATAAGCACCTGGCTGAGGGACAACGGGGTTGGTGAGCATCTGGAGCATCTCCTCAGCGGTGTGGGCAGCAAGGTCTAACTCTTCAGACTAGCCAGTTGTTGCCTCTGATGCCTCAGGTACTGATGGTGCTGCTGGTATTGCTGGCGCTGACTCCATCAACAAATCAAGTGGTAGATCTCCAGCAGATGCGATCTTGGCAACTTATTTTCTTAACCTATCCACTGATTTCGGCATCTTTTTCACCTATTTTCCCAACTCTTCAATGACTTCCCCATGTGTCACCAGAGTTTCCATAACGGTCTTATGATTTTCCATGATCTCTGACAATATTTCATCCACTAATTTAGGAACCTGTGATGCTACTGGGGCAGAAGACAGTGCTGCAGCAACACTAGATATGTCAGACAACTTTGAAGTAGCTGTCTGTATTCAGTTGTTGAGACTCGCCAATGTCTGGGAGACTCACAGCGCAATGCGTGGATATGTGGAAGAGGCAGGCACTAGCACTGAAGCAGATGGTCTGGAAGGTGGAGGTTGTGGCATGTCATCTGTCCCAGTGGAAGGCTCGGCTATTATGGAAGGCATGGGAACTGTAGATGGCTCATCGGCAGACTTTGAGCCCACTACCGATGGCTCGTCAGACTGGCCAACGGTGGTAGTAGCTTTACCCTTGAACTTTGGGTTGTCAGCACTTTGTAGGTGGTACCATGAGAAGGGTTTCTTGGCCTTTACTTTTGTATCATATAGCCTCGTCTCCACCTTTGTATCGTTGAAATACTCTGTGAGGGTGTTTGGATAAGGGTATGATATTTTACCTTTTTGGACAGCTAATGTGATATTGATTGACATGATGGCACCCACATTGATTAGGTACCCAGCCATAATATAAGCCATTAGAACTGCTCGGGGAAGTGGGATATTATTCTCATTCAAACTCGGATCAATACGGCTGCAAACAAAGGTCTGCCACCCTTTAGCTTCAAAATTTAGGGTATCGGAGGATAGGACCCCTACTGTGATCCATGGTGGTAGTAGTCCTCGAGCAGCCAAAATCTCAGCTAGCCACAGGTGAGTTGCATCACCCATAGCAATATATTCCAAATGCTGGAGTGCCTCAACTTCTTTAAAGCCCACGTAAATGTTCAAAGAGCAGGAGTCGAATTTGAATTTCAGATTTCTCACCTTTGCTATCTTGGTATCCTTCTTTATACGAGCCACTTTGGCATAAAACTCTTTAACCAAGTGCTCATTTGCATCGATGACACTGTGGATGAACCACTTCCACCCTTTCGCTCCCGAAACTGTCTAAGGATATTTGGATTGTGAATATCTAAATCCTTAATTATGAACTGTCACTCAAGTGTGAGCGATATCTGGACCACCACTCTTTGAACCATGTGAAAGCGGTCAAACTCACAAATAGATCCTCCTATATTTCCTTCTTCTTCGACCTCTCAAGACCGCACACTATAGTGTCACCTCCTCTACCATCATCAGGAACATCATCATCATCTAAATCAATTGGTGCAGGAGGAGTATGTGTAGAGGAGGGATTTGAACCCTGGATACTAGCATCTAAACCCTCAAAAGAACTTGCTAAGATAGAGGGTTCGTCACGGAGTTGGTACCTCCCAAAGAAGTGTGATGGTTGGGACTAGGCCTCAGGTTGTTCCTCCACCGACTTACCTTCGGAGGTTTCTCTAGACGGGAAATATGAGCTCGATTTTGAAGGATCTGTGGCCCTACCTCTCCCATGGGTTTGCTTTTTAGTCAAAGGTTTCTTCTGTACTCCCAAAGGTTGAGTATGCTCGGCCTCGGGAGGATTCACCTCTCCCTTTAGAAGTATCCTCTCTGCCTTGTAATCGAACCATTTTCTGCAATACGAGGCACATAAGTCAGTTAGAGCTCAAACTAATGTACATAGATGCATGACAGTTGTAGAAAATTAGATAACATAAGAGACAGTGCGACCGTATAAAAGTGAGTGCGGCCGCAGACTGCCATATGCGGACCGCACCATTTTGAAGTGCGGTCTCACATCCTGGTATAAGGACCGTATAATTTTGAGTGTGGCTGCACAACCCCTGGTTCATACTATTGGTTCTCTGATCTTTCAACAGTGCGGTCACACACACTTTTCCGCGGACCACACAATTTTCTGCGGACCACAAAATTTTGAGTGCGGTCCGCACTTCTCATGCACACTTTTGCCCTAACTTTAAGATCTATGGACCATTCAAATTTGGTTGCGAACACAATTTGAACATGCAACACTGACTCTGTATTTTGCAATTTGGGCATGGTATTTACAATTAAACATGATTTATGATCTACCCAGTCCCCAATGAACATGTATGATATTACCCATATGATTCTAAGCACACATGCTTAACAATTGACATTTTAGGCCTAAAACTAACCCTAACACAAAAGAACAAAAACTAAGAGAAATTGAAAAATCTACAAATGTAATGAACATAATAGTGATGAAGGATGCAGGTAAGAATCTACACAGATGAAATGTGTGAGGATTGAGAACTAATTGAACTTGCGCTATGCTTGCTTAGGGTTCAAGAACTCAGAGTGTATAAAGATGTTAATAGTGCATTGAGGTTCTATTTATAGCTTGACCAAGTCGCCCCAAATTTAAGTTGAGCACATCCGCACAATTTTGAGTGAAGTCCGCACAAAAGTGAGTGCGGCCGCAGAATTTATGCGAACGGCATAATTTTGTGTGCGGTCGCAGAATGGCTATGAAATTTGACATGCCAATCTTCAGAGATCTTGCACTTTTGGTCTTTCAGTTGTGTGACCGCACACAAAATTGTGCTGCCTTTAGAATTATGCGGTCCGTACAATTAATGTGCAGTCCACACTTTTGCAACACATAGTTAATTTTTTTATGACATGGTCGCTGCAATGCACACCCATTCCTGCATACACTTCAAAATTAGTTAGTAAAAAACAAAGCCTATCTAATGAAGAATAAAAAGAAAAAGATACATGGGTTGCCTCCCAAGAAGCGCCTGATTTAACTTCGCGACACGATGTAGATTACCAATCATTTGAATTGAAGAACCGCCACGACGTGACCATCATCACCTTTACCAACATAGTATTTCACCCGGTTCCCATTGACTCCAAACACCTCATCATTTTTATTTTTCAAGTCCAAAGCACCAAAGGGGGTTACATTCACCAATTCAAATGGGGCACTCCATTAGACTTCAACTTACTCGGAAACATTCGTACCGGGAATTGAACAATAACACAAGATCACCTTCTTTAAACTCCTTGTCTCGGATGTACTTGTCATGGAGGTACTTCATATTCTCCTTGTATAGGGACGAGCTTGTGTAGGCATGATACCAAAATTCATCTTGCTCATTCAGTTGTGCCACCCTTAAGTTTGCGGTGACATCCCGCTCAAGGTTCAACTTCTTCAAAGCCCACATGGCCTTATGCTCAAGTTCCACTGGAAGATGACACGCCTTCCCGAATATCAACAGGTATGGAGACATCCCGATCGGTGTTTTGTAGGCCGTCCTATGAGCCCACAGAGCATCATCAAGTTTTCTTAACCAATCTATCCGGTTGGCATTCACTGTCTTTGACAAAATACTCTTGATCTCCCGGTTGGAGACTTCAACTTGCCCGTTTTCTTGAGGATGTTAGCGGGTCAATACTTTGTGAGTGGAACCATACTTAGTGAGTAAGGTATTGTGAACAACTAATTTTTGACAAAACCCAAATTCTATACTATTTTAGTGTAAATATTTCTTTTAGATTAATATTAATATCTTACTCTCAATAAATTTTATTTTAAAAAATATACAAAACTACTCTCATTCTTAGGGCACAAATTTGATTTTTTTTTAAAAAAGTCTCTCTCTCTCTCTCTCTTATATATATTTTAATTAGAATTTTAATAAGTAAGCTAATATTTCTTCATATCATTTATAGTATATGTAAATATTTAGGTTTCCTACATTGAAATCTTCTTATCTTTTTAATTTTATTTATTTTCTACAAAACAAAAAACAAAAAAAATTTGAAGTTAACGTAAGATAAAGTTTGTTAATTAGCTAACAAACTTTATCTAAAAAAAATCCGATTTTTCTAATTAGCTAACAATCCAATCTCCTACTTTTCCTATTTTTTCTAAATTCCCAAATTTTTCCCAACTTTATCACGTTCCCAACTCCCTCACAACTAACCACCCCCCACTCCTCATGTCCTATTCTCCACTCCCCCCATTCATCTCGTTAACCCACACATCCGTCACACACACACATATGCTCTATATAGCACACACACTTTAGTTTAAGGGGGGGGGGGGAGGGAAGAAAAAAAGACAATCAGATAGAGAGAAAGTGCAATAACCCAACATGTCGTTTTGCTTTTTAGAACCCCGTTCCCTTAAATAAAACTTTTCATGCTTGCTTTAACTAAATTATGACCTGCGGGAATGGTTAGTTCGGGATTTGGAAGAATTTGGGTTGATATATGCTCATTTGATTCCTTAAGAATTTCTTAAAAGGTTAAGTTTTACTTTGGTCAACATTTTTAGCAAACGGGCCCGGATTCATATTTTGACAGTCCCAGAGGGTCCGTGGGAAAATGTGGGACCTGAATGTATGCTTGTAATCGAATTCCGAGGTCCCTAGGCCGAGTAATAAATTTTTATTAGAAATTATTAAACTGAAATTCTAAGGATTTAAAGAAAACAAATAAATGATTTATCACGTTGGTATCAGGCTCGTGGATAGGTTCCGGACCCCGGAACAGGTCCAATATAATATTTAAGACTTGCCCGCAAAATTTAATGTGAACCCGAGTAGTGTAAGCGCGTTTCGGCTCGTTAGAGGAGAATTAAAAACTTGAAGTTCATAAGTTTGATTCAATTGGTTTTAGGTGGTGATTCTTAGATTTAGCATTGTTTTTCGGGCATTCTGAAGGTTTGAGCAGGTACATTTCATGATTTCAGACTTGGCGGTATGTTTGGACGGGGCCTAGGAGCCCCGAGCGTCAAACTGACGAGGCTCAAGCGAAGTTAAAAAAGTTGGAAAGTGCTGAAGCTGTTGCTTTTGTCATAACCACACCTGCGGTTGGTCGGCCGCAGGTGCGGGACCGCAGAAGCGGTCATTCCTTCGCAAATGTGGCCAAGTCTGGCCAGGCCCAAATCTGCAGAAGTGGCTCCCAAGCCGCAAAAGTGGCTCCCAAGCCGCAGAAGCGGACCCACAGAAGCGGCTCCAAGATCGCAGAAGCGGTCCCAGCTCGTTTGGCCAACTTTCGCAAATGCGGTCTATTTCTCGCAGATGTGGTCCCCTGACCGCATATGCGGAAATCGCTGAAGCATTGAGCTTCATTTATTACGGGTTCTGAGTCCATTTTGCCGTATTTCACTCCTCTATTAGGCAATTTTAGAGCTTTTGAGAGAATACCTTTGTCACACCTCCTTTTTACCTACACCCCATGAAGGGTATAATAAAAGGGAATTCCAATTAAAGGACAATCAAAACAGGAATCGTTATTTAAGAGATTCAAAGTCACCACTTGGGAGGTTTATGGTGTCCCAAGTCACCAATTTGAATCTCGAATCGAGGAAAGGGTTTGACTCTGTATTACAATCGCGAACCAGAAATTCGAGTAAGGAATTCTGTTAACCCAGGAGAAGGTGTTAGGCATTTTCGGGTTCCGTGGTTCTAGCACGATCGCTCAACTATTATATTTGGATTATTTATCTGATTTCAAAACATGTTTTAGCTTATGTGCTTTTTAACCTTGAACCGCTTTTATTATTTTTTAACGAGAATTGCAACGTCTTAAAAATGTGCCTCGAACCACGTCACATAAATGCACCCATGATTGTTGACACATTTCGACTTCGTTGAGACTTGAATTTGGGTCACATAAATGGGCACTCGAGTTTAGGAAGGTAAATTATTAAAAGCGCGCCTAAAGCGACTAACACGTTATTATCTTTGGGGAGGGCCGTGAAATTTGCTAAACGGCCCATCCCGAATTCTAAGTGTTTTAACATATACATTTAAAGAGGGCCCCGCAACTTATTTGTTTTGTTTAGCGAGGCTCATCTCGTTTTAAAAAGGCAATCCTAAAGCAATCTATAATTTTCTATATTATTTTTTTTCTAATAATAAAGGGAAAAGTCTTAATTAATTTGTAATTGGACCAAATGATAATTCTGCACCACAGTCCCGCCATTGGGCTCCGAGATAAGCCCAACAAGTATAAAATATACCCGAACCTACACGAGTCAGGCTAGTTTGTCAAAACCCCTGGCGCAGGCCCAAACGTAAAGGGAATTGGAACTGGACCTGGGCCCGTGCATTAAAGGAAATGAACCTCAATCACGGGAACTAGGCTAGTAAACCCAGATCCGTACACTACATTGAAACGTGAATCAATTGATTACAACACCCTGTTGAATTTACTAACAAATTAATTAACAATTAACATTAACTCAAAGGTTTCTGGCCAATAACTTGAAATTACACATTAACGTGATCCTAAACACGTTGCAAACCAACTTAAATTTTAAATTCCTTACCGTTGATCATTCTCACTATAGTATTGATTCCAGTTGGTGAATTGATAGTGCCTACTTGATTTAAGCCAAATTGCTGACATTAACTACCAACCTAAAACTATTAATACTTACGCTGAAACAGTGAACTCGACGAGACGAAAGAGTTGACCTCCATAACAAGTTTGCTGATATTAATTAGTGCAATACGAAAATGCTCGAGATGCATGTTTAGCTCAAAATTAAACTGAACGTGGCCATCATATACTTGTAACTTCAAACTGTTTCTGATTTTAAATTCTTTAACAGAAAAGTGCTAAACTAAGATGAGTGTTAGCTATACTAAAGTTATTGCTAAATAGCTACAAGTTAAAACAGTCCATAACGGTCCAATACGAGTTTAAACAGTACAAATCCGTAGAGTTACTCGGAATAAACAATCCTAGTTCAGCACAATCCACACGAATTGAAATTAGACAATTATACAATACTAAGCTAATTGTAACTACAAGCATTCACATGAGCACAGACTTGGAATACTACATTTTATTCCAATCAAAGTATACATCAGTGTGAGTTCGAATGTGTACCTGGATAGTGGAGATAAAAGAAGAAGAAGGAGTAATCAGCAACAGTAGATAACAGGCAGCAGCAAATCAGATGCAAACCAACAACAATACCAATTCCAAACCAGAAACACACTCAAACCAAAGCACGAACTGATTTGTAAAACCCAACAGCAACAATCAACACCCAAATAGACTCAACTGAACTTTGAGTTAAACCAAAAGTGGACCAGTAAATCTCAGAAGAAGTTCCAGTAAGTTGAAATTAGGAGGGGAGATCAGAATCAACTACTGAACTCGAGACTGAATCAAAAAGACTCAATGGAATAGTAAAACTTAGTGTATCTCTGTACTCTCAGTCTGTTTTTCAGTCTCAAAACTGAATGCTTAAAGGACTCCCCAACTCTTTCTTCAGGTCTGTTTTCAAGTTTTAAAAAGAAAAACTCTCTAGAACTCTATCCACTTCAGTGAAAACTCTCCCCTATAAAACTGATCTGAATGCCTTTTATTTATACCCAAAGTCCCCTCACCTTTTTTTAACTCTTAGGAGCACTTTAACTCAATTAAAAGAACTCCTTCCCCCATCATCTTCACTGACAGTCACTACTAAGTGTCCCATTCTATTGTTTTATTCAAGGGTTATGGGTGACTTACTTGTTTAATCACTCCCCTTAAAACTCCCCATACTATTATGTTTTATTCCCCACTATTATTAAACAAATGCATTAGTTTAATGGTACATTAGTACTTACTGTCATACCACTCAAAGTTAAACCATTTTCGACTCTTAAATCCAAAATTACCCTTATGAAATCCCTGAAACTACTATCCTAACCTAATTCCCCTTTAATCTGTACCAGACCCCATCAGCTATAACCAATTCAACTCATCAAAATCAATTCAAGCTTGAACTTAGATTAGATCAAATAGCATCAAAATAAAGACCAATGTTTCAGAACAAAATTATATTGAACTACTAAGGTCAGATTTCAAATCACGATTGATACAGGTACATGGGAATAAACTAACTATATTCACAATTCTAAATTATCCTTAAACTGAATGTAGGAACACTGAAAGTATAATGACGATGAGCCCTGAAGTTCAGAATCTAAGGATCAGAAAATAAAACACTCGACATCAAATAACTTGACGAGAACTACTAAACTTTAAACAAAATAAACATGAATTAACTACAATACAATCAGGAAACTAGGTTCAAAGCTACACTGAATTTCCATCGGAACCAAACCTATCTATATTTCAGAGAAGAAGAAGAAAAGAGTAGATGGTGAAAGACATAATTAATCGACAATAAAGGACATAGTACTTATCTAAATACATTCGAACGCCAATTGGTAGCTCTGCCGTAACCTCGAGACAGTGTAAATTGTCTTTTCTTTGTGAAGAACAGGCGAAGTGCACTACTTCGATATTAAGCAGTCTTGAGATGACCACGGACTCAAGATGATACCTTGGATGGTTGTTGGTACTGGTTCGAGGCAGCGCCGCTACAGGGGAACCTTGTGGCGGCACTAGGGTTCTTGGTTTCGTTTAGTTATTCGAGAGGTTCTGGGGTGATTTGCGGGGAACTAGTGGCGGTTTAGGGATGAGGGAGGTTAGGTGGTCATTTGGTGTAAGTTTGGGGTCAATTGGACAAGCTAGAGTTTTTGACTGATTCTTCGATTGAAGATTCGAAGACATCGGTTGGGATTCGAGGGATAAGGTTTAGGGATTTGGGATGGGTAGGTCGAGGGGATCTTAGGGTGTAAAAATGGAGGTGTTTGGACCACCGGAACCACCGTGAGGCGATTTCTGGTGGGTGGAGCACGATGTTAGGAGGCGGAGGGTTTGTTTGGTCTCTAGGGGCTTAGAGACGAAGGGGCAAGGGGGGTTCAGCTTGGGGGGCGGGGTATGGTTCATATTTATATACTAGGGGGGAGAATGGATCTTGGCCGTTGGATCAATTAAGATCAACGGCTGGGTACAATCCCCTCTGTAGGGGACGATGTCATTTGGTTAAATGAGGGGGTCGGGTTGGAACGGGTACAGGGAACGGGTCAGGGAGGAGGGATTTGGACCGTTGGATCAAATAAAGTGAATGGCTCGGATCAACACACTTAAACGGTGTCGTTTCAATGACGCTGGAGACAGACTGGACCGTTCGATCTAATGAGATCAATGGTCTGGATTGAGTGATAGAAACGAAGTCGTTTGGCTGGGCAAGAAAACGGACTGGACCGGATTTGTTTTAGGCCTGGATTGGGAGTGGGTTTGGCCTGATGGAATTAAAATTGGCCCAAGAATTTGGTATTATTTTCCTCTTCAATTTTCCTCTTAATTAATTTCTTTCCCTTTTCAAAAACTAAAACTAAAATTAAATTAAAAAACCTAAATTAACCTACCCTAAATACTAAAAAAAAAAATTATCACAAGTAATCAAATACAAAAAATAAAATAAAATATTAAATTGTCTATTTTTGTATTTTTATTCATTTTATAAAATAAGCAATTTATTATTTAACTAAAAATTGTAAAATTAAATCCCACATGTAAATGCAACCTATTTTTTGTATTTTGTTATTTACCGATCAAATAAATGCACACACACACATGCAAACAATAGACTGAAAATACCACAAAAATTCACAGAATAGCGCACAAAGAAAAATTATTTTATTTTAAATTCTTTTGGAGTAATTCGTACAGGACAAAAATCACGTGCTCACAGCTGCCCCTCTTTGTCCGGAAACACGAAGAGTTTTCGTGCAAAGATAAAGTGAGCAGATACGAGCGATTTTTGCCCGTTTGAGTACTCTGTGTGAAGCAATTTTTTAAAAGATTTGACCGAACCTCTGCTTCAAAAGTTTCCTACATATCCTTGGCTAAAAAGGAATCAAGTCAATGTAGTTCGGGAAGTTTTGGTAGCTGGGACTACCATGAAGCTGTGTTTACTATTATTGTTGTTGCTGCTATTGCTTACTGATCTCCTTATTACACCATGCTAAAAGAAAATAAGAAGCTATACTAAGCTATGGTCTATGAATTACAAAATCTTATCTAGATCTTCCAAGTTGCTCTTGTGTCTCTTGTTGCCTTACTGTCTTGTTGACTTGTGTTTCCTCTGATGTTTCTTTATTTCTGACTTGACTTGTATTCTTCTCTTCCTCGGGTGGATGCCTGCTTGCTGAACTCGAACTGCTTCTTTCCTTTTTTTGAATTATTTTTCTTCGAAACTTGAACTGCCTTCTTTTGACCGTTGTTGCCTTCCTTCTGATTTCCGCACTCGACTTTATTCCTCTAATTTTTGTTGTAACCCTCCATTCTCCAGGCGGGCTCCTGACCTCAACTACAACTTAAAAAGATAACACCTTTTCGTTCTCCAAGCGGGCTCCTCCTGACCTCAACTACAACTTAAAAGATAAAGCCTTTCCGTTCTCCAGGCGGGCTCCTCACCTCAACTACAACTTAAAAGATAACGCCTTTCCGTCCTCCAGGCGGGCTCCTGATCTTCAACTACAACTTAAAAAGATAACGCCTTTCTGTTCTCCAGACGGGCTCCTGACCTCAACTATAACTTAAAAGATAACGTCTTTCTGTTCTCCAGGCGGGCTCCTGACCTCAACTACAACTTAAAAAGATAACGCCTTTTCGTTCTCCAGGCGGGCTCCTGACCTCAACTACAACTTAAAAAGATAACGCCTTTCTATTCTCCAGGCGGGCTCCTGACCTCAACTACAACTTAAAAAGATAACGCCTTTCCGTTCTCCAGGTGGGTTCCTGACCTCAACTACAACTTAAAAGATAACGCCTTTCCGTTCTCCAGGCGGGCTCCTGACCTCAACCACTTAAACTGCATTCTATTGCCATTGTTCCCCCTTGCTTCCTGAACCATTTTCCTTTGAAACATGATTTGTCTTCCTTCTAACTTGAATTATCTTCCTTCTAACTTGAATTATCTTCCTTCAAAACTGCTTCCCTCAAAACTTGTGTTGTCTTCCCTCGAAACTGCTTCCCTTAAAACTTGTGTTATCTTCCTCCTTCAAAAACTACTTCCCTTAAAACCGGTGTTTTCCTTTCTCCGAAACAGCCTTCTTTAAAACTTACGTTATCTTTCTCTTTCTTAAATCTTGAATTGTCTTCCCTGTTCCTCAAATGGGTACCTGACTTCAAGAAAATTTTCAAAACGAAAGAAAATTTTCTGCCCCAGTTTGATAATCTTCCTTGTATCATACCTTTCCGTCATCAATAACATTTCCTGCCCCTGTTTCAAATCAAAGAAAAATTTTGTCAGTTTAAAACGTGGTGATTGGTTGTGATACTCCTGCTGGGGATGGTTTTCCCTTTTCCCCTTTCCCTGCTTTGTGTTGTCCGACCATCTTGAAACTTGGCCGATAAGTTCCGACCTTCTTGACGACTCCTTATTCACAAACCTCTCAACTATTACTTCTAGTCTTCTTATCTGACCCCATATATTTTCCATGATAGCTGATTCCACTTGAAGATCTTGCATGTTTACTGATTAAACACTTTCTCCGTCATCCGTGTCATTGAAATGCCTTTTCCCCATTCAGACCTAATATCTTCTTTTTGTGGCATTGCTCGTGAACTGGCATCTCCCTGACCTTCGAGTCTCACATGAATTCCCAAATTACGTCCATCGCTCTCCGCTCTGTGTATATGTTGTTCCTTCTTGATTTGTCCATTGGCCTCGACCTTGAGGACTGTTGCTTTTTTACTTGACACGGCAACTGATTTCCGTTCGAAGACCTTGCTAGTTTCTCGACTAAACACTTCCTTAACCCAGAAAATACCTCTCTTCATTTGAACCCAAATACCTTCTATTTTGCTGCATTTCCCTTGGGGGATATCCACCAACCCTTTGCGTTTCATCTGGTCCCCAATCATATTGCGTGTTACCCACTTCAGCACGCACGTCGCTCTTTCCTGATTTAAACCATCGGCTTTGGCCTTGAGGTCTATAACCTTTGATTTCTGCTTGGAATATCTTTCTTGTCACTGGTCCACCCTTTTGTCAATCTCATCATAGAGTATACCTTTGATTCATTTACCCTGACCCTCCTTCTGTTGCACTGTCCATGAATTGATATGGACCGATCCTGGGTATTTTGCACGAATCTCAAAGCACGTTGACTATTACCAGCTCAGTGCGCTTGTTGTTCTTTCCTGTTTTATGCCATTTTGATGTATTAACCAGATCTCGTCTTGTGCGATTGGGAAGCTGATGGAAAATTTCGAAGTCATTTCTCATTTGTTCTGACAAAACAGACTCAGGAAGAGGAAATGAATGAGACAAAAGGAACAGAGTAAAGACAAAGGAAAGAGATGAATCCTTACAAGAAAACCATAAAGTAGAAACCTATCAGGCGTGGATACCAACTCTAATGGTCATGACATGCACACGTGACCTATCCTGTCAAGCAATTCTGATTGTTCAACTCTTGTGGTACCCTTAAACCGTGAAACTAGGTTTTGATTTTCTGTCATTAATCATCTTTCACAATCTCCGTCTGGTGATTTTCCCATCGGATTCTCAATCCTTATTTGTAGTGCCCGAAGGGTTCTCACTATCAAGCTTTTCTCGTTCTGGTCTTTTTCACTATCAAGCCTTTCTCGTTCTGGTCTTTCTCTCAACTTACAGTTGCCTTAAGGTGCCCGTGAAGGTTTTCACCAATAAGACTCTCTCATTTTTTATTTCTCTTATTCGGCCTGGAGTGTTGCCCCTGGTATGGATCATCTTTACTTGCTCAACTTGGCATCTTTTTAAGACTGGTCAGAAGGTCTTTCTTTGGACCGTAATGTGGGATTTTGGACAGGGCTAGAAAGAAAGGGTATTAAAGGCTCAAAACGAAACAACTTGGGTTCAAAATTACAACCTTCGAAACCAGATTTCCTTACAACAACCACAACTTTTGCCCCCGTTTCTTGCTTGGGGAATTTTTTATTTTTATTCCACTATGACCAAGCGGTGAAGCTGCCTACATATCCTTTAAAGGAATCAGGTCAAATGTAGTTCATACCGAATTCCTTGTTGTTTCCTTTTCACTTATTACTATTTTTCTTTTCCCTTTTTCTTTTCTTATCTCCTTTTTTTCTCTTTTCTCTTTTGTTTTTTTTCTTTCTTTTTCTTATCCTTTTCTTTTTCCTTATCTTTCATGCTTGTGTTTCTAATCTTTGCTACTGATTCCGAAAGAGGGGTATGAAAGAAAACGAGTAAGGCTCAAAGGGGGAACGAAGGATAAAGTGTTTGGATAGCAGAACAAAATGCCTTCGTCATTCCAATCTTCAAAACATGCCAAGCACAAACAACGCGATTAAACAAACATTTGTAACATCTTCTGCTCATGCTAGACTTGAAAGCCATATCCACATGTTTGCTTTCTTCATATGTTAAATACAAAGCACTATTGGGTAACACTTTCACTCTCGTTATCACGAACGACCCTTGCCGATTTGGGCAAATTTGTCTTTAATTTCAAACTGATGTGACATGAAACATAAGGTTTCTTTACGTTCCATCAGCCCCAGTTTCACATGGTTCGGGCTTCAAATGATCTCAGTTTGTTCTTATTTCCTTTACGTGCTTCTATCACCTTCCCAATTGCTTTATGATTAACCTTTAAGATTAGGCCTAGAACTATGTGTGCATGTCATGTTACTAGAGTCGAGAGGAAAAGAACTATAAAGAGGAAAGACTTAAACCAAAGAAAATGACTAGAAATAACGGAAGACAGAGAATTGCATAAGACAGTGAAATGGTTCGAACAACAAGACAAACACAATAAACTGGGGTACGACCCTTGGAACAAACCTAGACAACACTAAATAAGATACTACGATCAAAAGAACTAGATAAAATAAAAGGATAGAAGGGTTTGAGTTACAAGACAATATCCAGTTTACAACCCTGAAATAACTTGGACAACAGAGATGACAACAAAATAAACCACCAAGACTTCTCCCTAGCTTGCCAAGAGATGGAGCGTCTTTTCGATTACCAAGCACGACATCTTAGCCATTGACTTATGCATCAACAATATTAGGACCTTCACAAGTCTTCATCTGATTGTTCTCAACAAATTTCTTTTGGGTTCCCCCCATGCGTACTCATTCTTAAGATCAATCTCTGATAGCGCTGAAAGCTTAGCATCACGTGGACCTCTGAGCCTCCCAGAAGAGTTCTCAAGTTTCTTTTCAAAATAAACCATACCCATTGTATGTGTCTCGTTATACACATGAGATGGACTTTGGCTGGTATCTTTTGCATCTGGATTTTGCACGACAATGTCGCCTGCATCAATATGCTTCTGAATCGCATTCTTTGGATTCCAACACTTCTCTATGTCATGCCCCGGGATCGGCTTCAACATGTCCAATTTCCTTAGCCTTCAGAACAGACAGCATATGACTCTCCCAATGGAGTGTAGGTTTTCTTCCGTAACCTCTCATTCCTTTTCTTTTAGATACATATTTTTTTTAGTTGTGGTCGAATCCTATGGAGATTGCCTACGTATCATGACCCCGCATGAATCAGACCGAGCGTAGTTCTGGCATAAGTGCCAAATGACTAATTAAAAAAATGGATTTTTTTAAGTTTTCCATAAAAGAAAAACGTGTTTATTACTGTCACACCTCTTTTTTTTTTACCACAATTACTACACCCCGGGAAGGGATATAATAAAGGAAGGAGATTTTTCCAATTTAAGGACAGTCGTAACGGGATTTATTTATTTATTCAGAGTCACCACTTGGGAGATTAATGGTGTCCCAAGTCACCGGTTGAATCCCGAACCGAGGAAAGTTTGACTCTGTTAACAGTCCGCGAACCAGAAATCTGGATAAGGAATTCTGTTAACCCGGGAGAAGGTATTAGGCACTCCCGAATTCCGTGGTTCTAGCACGGTCGCTCAACTGTTGTATTAGTTTTTATCTGATTTCTATATATATTCCATTTTTATGTGCATTTATTATTATTCCGCTTTATTATTTAATTTTACAAGAATTGCAACGTCGTGAAAATGTATTTCGGACCACACCGTACCAGTACGCCTATGGCCTTTAACACATTTCGACTTTGTTGAGATTTAGATTTGGGTCACATAAATGTACACCCGTACTTGA
>MU767528.1:0-27631 GCA_026770625.1 Nicotiana glauca | reverse complement strand
TCCGGCGAACACAACTTATGATACTGCCTTCACCCTTAACACCATAGGAAGCCCTTAGCTTCCTCATTACACCCCTACAACCTTTTTGTTTCAAATAAGTCCAGAATTCCTCGAATCTTTAAATATAGGTCGCCGGAACCCTACTCCGGTGAACGACCTTTCGTCCAAACCTCACCAAAACCTTACTAGAGACACCTTTTAACACCCTTAATTCGATTCTGAAACCCTGAAATCCCAAAGACCCTTGGAAAGCCCAAAGAATCTGACGGCATGCAAAAATTTCAAGAAAAGGTCATAAAGGCCTGATAGGCCTTAGAAGATTATTTTTAAGAAAAAAAATATAAAGAAAAGAAGAGAAAAAGGCCCAAAGAAGACCAGAAAGCTAAGTCTTCATCTCCTTTTTTTTATATTTTTTATTTTCTGAGTGTTCATCTTTGTTTGTCTTTCTTTCTGATTTTTCTAGTTTTGTATGCATGTCTGTTCCTTGTCTTTGTTTCTTGATCTTTTCTTAGACTGTTTAAATTCATATTGATAGTAAATAGAATTTCAAACTTTTTGATATTGTTTAGGGTTTCTGTTTGTTACTATTTTTTTTTTAAATCGATTTTTGTGACATGTTAAAATTAAGGTTAAAAAGATTTTAATATCATATCTGTTTGTTAATCTCTGCTTTAAATAGGATTTTAGATTTTGATATTATTAGGGTTGATTTTAGTTTAAATCTTTGATTAATTTTGGTTAATTTTGACTAACCGTGATTGGTTTATAGTTATTAGTTGACTGATTTTGATTAATTTTGACCCTATGATTATTACTTAATTAGGGTTGATAATTAGGGTTGGTTATAGCTGGGAGTTCATTAGTTTATTATTTGGGGTTAAAGGGCAGTACGGGTAAGAAGTAATAGAGATGGAAAATCAGGGTTAGTTTGGGGAATGTCATTTAGTTCATTGGTAATAATCCTAAGGAGGTAGGGGCAGAGTTGGAAATACTAAATGGTCTAATTGTAAAATACCTAAGGGATTAAGGACATTTCAGACATAATAAAAGGGTAATGCTGTGAAAATCACTTAGAGGTGGGGGTAGAAGGGTAAAAGCAGTAAAATAAAACATTCTAGATGGGGAAAAATGAGAATTTTGTACAAATAAAGGGGGTAAAACTGATCAGTTAACGAAAAGAATAAGGTTTAAATTGAAATAAAGGGAGGGACTCATATGTAAGTCTGAAATTCAAATCTCCCTCCCTTAATACTCTATAAATAGGCTTCATGAGCCTACCTTTAATAAGTTTTTTTTTTTTGAAGTTTGGCCAATCTGAAATCCTCCTTAAATCATCTCTGCAATTCTAAGTTTTCACCTTCGAAATTTCTCATTTTAAAACTCAAAAAAAAATACCAAAAATAGCAAAAATAGTTCGAGAATCCTACTATTTCATTAGTTCTAACATCAATTTGGAATCTGTTTGGTGCTGATTGTCGAGTTTGTGTGGAAATTGAATTTTTGTTAATCAAGCGATGGGTTATATGCTGGTTTACTGCTGTTGATCTGTTATTGCTGTGGTTCAATTGGTGTTGATTGAGGCTGATCGATTACTGTTGCTGATCCTGTTTCTGTTATCACAACTAGATCTCATTGATTTCCTTTCATTTTCAGGTACACTTCTATCATTGTTGATGTAAATTTCGAAATTAAAGAAGATGAAATGAAAAGTTTACATATCATTTCATATTTTACTGTTTGTTTATCGAAATTGATCATTTGTATTCCTTAGGATTAGTTTGGATATGTAATAAACTTGGACTGGACTGTTGAACTTTAAATCGATATTAGCTTTAGTTTTAAAATAGTTTTACACATTATAGTTGAGATTATATGACAGTATTAGAGATAACAAATGTAAAGTAGAATAGATTTAAATTTCTGCAACTAGTTCTGTTAGGTTAATAATATTGTGATGTTTTTAAAAGGTATTATTACCAATATACTGAAGTCAATAAAGTAATTAGAAGTTATTCATGTAAATGCGTGTTCAACATCTGATTATGCATATGGATCTAGATCATAATTGTTCCATGTTTAGTAAATAGAACAAATTCTGTAGATTAAAATACCACTATAATGTGTCATTTGTTGTAAGGTTTTATTCAGTTAAACGCTAGTTTAAATTCTCGTTTTCTCGTAAATCAACCTTTAATAAACTGATAATAATAAGGAACTGAGTTAGTAGTTAACACATCTGATTTGTAATCACAAGTGAATTATATGGATCCCTGCAACTTAAAATTAGTGTGCAAGACCAGTAATGGAATGTTAGTTTAATCTGAATTAGTAACTAATAGGATTAATAAGTACTTGAATTAAAAATAAAGGAAATCTTCTGGTAGTTAAGTGTATAAACTAGTCTGAATTCAAAGTAAATCGTATTAACATGAAAAATGAAGTGAAAACAGTCTTATGCTTGGTGTTAATTCTGGATCAATATCTTAATGAAAGGCCCAAATTCAATAAATATGATAGTTAGACATGGGCCTGGTCGTATGATACTAAAAAAATTGCTCTGGACCACAACGTTATATGGACTGTTTTAAACTGAGATTTGGATTGGAAATTGCTATATGGGCTGTAATTAAGCCCAATATGAAATAAGCCTAGACTCTTATGAGTTTGTGGCCCCAAAAATGCTAAATTATTAGGTAATGACAAACAATTAAGACTTTCCCTTTGTTAGAGACAAAACACATAGAAAATATAGTATACTTTAGATATGACCTTAATAAAATGAGATGAGCCTCGCCGCATTAAATACACAATTGCGGGGCCCTCAAATAAATTGTTATGAAAATCTTAGATTTGGAAGGACCGTTTAGCAAATTTCACGGTCTTTCCCAAAGTTAACAAGACGTAGATACTTTAGGCACGCTTTGTAATAATATTACCTTCTTAATACGGGTGCACATTTATGTGACCCAAATCCAAGTCTCAACGAAGTCGAAATGTGTTAAAAGCCACGGGCGTACTGGTACGGCGTGGTCCGAGATACATTTTCGCGACGTTGTAATTCTTTGTAAAATTAAATAGTAAAGCGGAATATTAATAAATGCACATAAAAATGGAACATATATAGAAATCAGATAAAAACAAATACAATAGTTGAGCGACCGTTCTAGAACCACGGAATTTGGGAGTGCCTAACACCTTCTTCCGGATTAACAGAATTCCTTATCCGAATTTCTAGTTCACAGACTGTAACAGAATCAAACTTTCCTCGGTTCGGGATTCAACCGGTGACTTGGGACACCATTAATCTCCCAAGTGGCGACTCTGAAACTAAATAAATAAATCCTGTTCCGACTATCCTTAAATTGGAAAAAAACTCCTTCCTTTTATTATATTCCTTCCCGGGGTGTAGTAATTTGGCTCTTCCAGTAAGGTAAGAAAAAAGGAGGTGTGACACTATGGACTGTCTTAATTAAAGGAGTCATTTTGTTCTGAATTAAATTGTTGGAGTTGTTATTCTTCAGACTGTCTTGAGTTAGAAAATAGCACAGGTCCTCTAATCTTTGATACCTGAACTGTGTTTGCTTAGTCTTCTTGTTTTTTGAAGTGTTCACCAGTTTTTATTCCTTGACAGAGTGAGTAGTAGCATGAGACAATTATTTTTCCAGTTATTTAATAGCAAGTAATTTGTAGTTATTCATTCGAAAACATCAACACTATCTGGATTAGCTACTCTTCTTTTGACACAATTATTTTATAATTTCAGGTTATACCGTCTGATATTGGATAATTTAGCGGGTGAAAGATTTCAAAATGATGAAAAGTTGCGGAAATCATTTGAAGACCATCATTTGGATTAGTTATATAATGACATTAGCTATTTAGTCTAAATTATATATTTTTATGTTTAAAGTTAATGTGATATTAATGTTTTTGATTAGTACTTCCTTTTGTTTGTTAAGATTAATGAGATACATTTATGTTTTTTTCGAATTAATATTAATATATTTTATTATTTGAGTCATATTATGTACGAATATAGTAACTATCATTAATTGTGGCAAAACTATTTATAATTGGTGTAAAACAAAATACCGTTAAAGATAATGACTTTTAGTGGCAATTTAGTTAAACATATTAGCCATTAGAATGGAAGCTAAAAGGGCAAACTAAGATGCTTTCAGAAGGGATACTATGGCTATTTTAATTGCCACAAAATAATTGCCATTAAAGATGCGAACTTTTAGTGGCAATTATTTTTAATTTAACGGCTATAAAAAATAGATGCTAAAGAAGTATAATTAGCCATTTGGATTGGATTTAGAAGCCATTATAATTGCCACAAATAATTGCTTTAGCGGCAATTATTTTAAATGTAGCGGCCATAATAATGGACGTTAAAGAAGTATAATTAGCCGTTTTGGATTAGAATTAGTAGCCATTATAATTGTCGCAAATAATTGCCATTAAAGATAATAACTTTTAGCGGCAATAAAACACACCATTTACCAGCTTTTGCGAGAATAGCCGCTAAAGGCTTTGCCGACCCCCGTTTCAGCGGCAAAAGGCTGATGGCCGGTAAAAGATTTAGCGGCTATTATTATTGCCGCTAAAGACATTTTCTATTGCCGCTAAAGGCCTTATTTGTTGTAGTGCTATACCAATTTCCCGAGCAATTTGCTGAAACTATAATGTCCATGAGGTAGGATGATGTCATGACATCATGTATCATTATGACGCATAGTCCCGATGTGTGGCTTCGTTTCACGTGTAACCTTTAATTGAACATGCCGCTTTGGTTTCGGTGCTTGTATTGATGAGTCATTTTCTGTTTTGGTGCCAAAAAGTTTATAAATAGAGGTATTTGGACGCGATTTTGAGGTTTAAGTTTTCTGTTGTTTCAAAATCCCATATCTTTCTCTTGCTCTTTTTTTACTTCGAACTTCTCTTCCCTGTTTCAATGATTCATATTGCTCTTAGCTTTTCCTTATTTGATACCTCTCTTTCCTATATCATACTATGTCTAACATGATTTCTATGTCTGGTGAGGTAAGTTATATTGCCCCTTGGCAGTAGTCTTTCCCCCTCATTAGGAGAGTGTCTCTGCCACCGTTGATGATGGAACCTTCCCGTTGATAGAAGAGATAATTTCGTGCAACCCCGATTCTAGATTCGATTTCACTAGATCACCAAAGGCCGATCTTGTAGCCTTTCAGTAGGTGATAGCGGTAAAGGAATTGGCAAAACATAGGGCTAAATTCGGCGTTCCTAATCACATCTAGTTGATCTCGGTCGGGCTGGATATGATGAGTTTTATCGTTACTATAGCATATGCCCAGCTCAGCTTGTGTCGTACGTATATATACTCACAAAGATGCTTACCAAATTTGCTGAGACGACCGGGATCAAGCTGGTATTATGGCATCTAATTCATCTATTCACTCCTAGCTTTTATAGGGGACAATGTTGAACCTCTGCCATCTAGGGGCAAGTGGCAAGTGGTAAAGATGGACGACAAGGCCAGTCGTCAATTCTAGTTTAGGTTTTTCTATGTCAGGACCGAGGACATGGTGGCCAATGTCGATGACTTTTTCGAGGCTTGGAACTACACTCATAAGTATTTCAATCTCTTTCTCATGTTTGGTCTTAAGTTTTGACTTCTTGCCTTCTTCCTTTGCATCAAATACCTCACCTCCTCCGTTCGTTGCCCATATTTCTGACTGGGTTGATCGGCTCCTCTCTCACATCGTAGGAACTCATGAATGGCCAAGTTCTTTCAAGAAGTTTAAGCCTGCTCTCATTTTGACTAGTAATTTCCTTTCTACCATCAGTGTTTTTTATTTTTGTTTACCTTCTCTGATTCTCCCCTTTCTTGTTTTTTCTTAGCTTCAATAAGGGATGTCTACGAAGAGGTCAAGGGCTACGGTGTCCTCGGTTTCTAGCCCTACTTCGATTGCAGCCGATTACACCTTTGTTCTAGTACCCCCTATTACCGCGTCCAAACTTGTCCCCACCTTGGTCGTGGTGACTTCGGCTTCTCCCTTATATTCTATCAGTGATGAGGATGATGACCCCTTGCTCGGCGATAGGGATTTGATGTCTCATAAAAGAAGGGTCGTGGACGTCGTGGAAGAGAGGTCGTGGCTATTAATGTAGGATATTTTAGTTTTTTCCTTCAAGATACAAACAAAATGCATATCGGGAAGAGCTTAGAGGCTAGTCCTGAGTCCCCTTGTATCGAGGATGTGAAGGCACGACCCATGGGGGCGCGATCAAAGGTGTGGTGGGATGTGGAAACCCTGTTCTTCCAAGACACAAAGAGGCCTCATCTTCTGGTGTTGCAACAGATATACTGTCTTCAACTAATGATAGAGAGAAGGTTGTTGCTGAGGAGGATGTTGTATTCGATTCCGACATGGATATAGACGAGCTGAGGATGATCGACGAGGGGCTTACTCAGCTTGAAGTGATGTTGGAGGGTGGTTCAAGGACTATTATGATCCTGATGGATTGTAATGTTCTTGTGGTCACCGAGAAGATTATCTCTTCCCTTGTCCCTCTTTGTTCTGAGGTCGAGGGTACGACCCTCAAAACTATAGATGTCAACTCTATGTCAAACAACATTGTTGGCCTCGCCCTTCGGGTAAGTACATTTGTTGTTAGTTGTTTTCCTTTGGTTTCGTTTTTTCGTAATCTCTTAACTTCCTTTGTTCACTTTGTAGACTACCTTCTTAGAAATTGAGAGTGCTCTTAGGGAGCAGAGGCGCAAAGATATCTGCGTGAAATTGAAGGAAAAGTATTTCAGGTGCCTTGAGAAGTATCGGGAGCTTAGATGTTGTTCTTGTGACGGTGGTAATGTACGCCACTTGAGGGAGGACTTGAAGGACAAATACGAGGAGCTGGTAAGGATGGTGGGGAAGTGTAGTCTCCTGGAGGGGACATTGAGGAGCAGAGAGGAAGCGCTTGAGCTCAGTAAGGGGGTGGAAGTCTAGTGCAGTACTCTCCAAGCTCAGGTAGTCATGTTGCACGACCAACTCGAGGAATGTTAATTTTGGGCAGAAGCTCTTAGTGGTGAGGTTGCTGAGAAGTTAGAAGAGCTAGAGAATGCAGAGTCTGCGCAGTCAGAGGCTTCAAGGAAGGCATAGTACCTTGAGGCAGTGATTCCGACTCTCTGTTTCGGGTGGGAAAATTATTTAGCGATGGCCAGGCTCAAGTAAGAAGGCTCGATGAAAGGACTGGGGAGTTGGAGAGATAAGCTTCTGATCTTCATGATCGAGTTGTTGCTTTAGAGGCCGAGAAGGCCCAATTACTGGCACAACCATCCTCTTCCTGCACTTAAGATTTTCCTATCATTCCTCGGGAGTTATATAAGAGTGGATTCACGACGAGGCCCAGTTAGATGACTTTCTAGATTTGTATGTGGCGTGGTCCGTTTCTGAGGCTGCCCTTGAAGGTGTTAGTGTTAAGGCTCGTGAAGCTTGAGTCTCTTGTGGGTATGAGAGACAATCCCTTGAACATCTTAGTTATCCTTGGATCTAGTGAAAAAGTATAGACAAGAATCTCAATAAAAATGTGATTTTTGTATCTTAGCAAATGGGGTCTGATTCTCTTTCTCAAGACAAACTATATTTTTTTACTAATGAATAGCACATATCTCCTATCATAGTTTATTTTTCTATTTACAGGGAACATACTCCTATAAAACCCTAATAGTTCAAATGCAGAGAATGTCCCATAGAATATTCTCTGTAATATTATATCTTGAAACAAGTCGTGATAGATCAGTCAAAGGCACTCGACCTTGGCCTCGACATTTGCTGACTCCTCGACTCCGTCCCTTGTTCATTTTTCGACTTTGTCCCTTGTTGGCTCTTCGACTTTGTCCCTTATTGACTCTTCAACCACATACTTCGCCGCTTCTTGGATCATTTCAACAAACGACGACTTGGGAACTCTTCCCCTAATACTATCTTGGTTTGAATATTCTAAAGATAGATTTTGAATCATACACGAAGGGAGTATTTTTCTACACATCAATCTAATTACCCTTTCTACCCAATGTGGCTTTGTGGGTTATTGCCTCTTTTTTTTATCTTTCTCCTTTTTATTTCTCTGCTTCATTTTCTTTCTCCTCCTTTCCTTTCTTATTCTTTCTTTATTTTTTTCTTTTTCTCCTTCTTTTTTTTTTTTTGCGCTCATCATATTCATTATATTCTCACCATAGTTAATTCCAAATTTACTTTGGCCCCTTCATTTCATTTTTTTCTTTTTTTTCTTCTTATTGTTTATTTTCTTTATTTAGTGATCCTTTCTAATTTTATTAAAATCTTTTTTTCTTTTATCTTCTCTTTCTCTCTTCAGTATATAATTTCGTTCACTTTTTGCTTTTCTTTTATACAATAGAAAAGATAATTGATATAGTAACTATTCATTCACCTTTTTTTTTCCTATAAATATAACTGATATTATGGAGTATTTTTTTCTTCTTCTTAACTCTTTTTTTCAATTCTGTTATTAGAACAAGTAATATAATATAATTATTTTTCTTTTTAAATTTTTCAATTTTTTTTTCATAATCTAGTTCTGCACACCTTTTTGGCTCCTTTATTTTTTTATCTTTATTATTTTTTTCTATTTTCTTTTTACTATATCAATAAAAAAGATAACTGGTATATTATATATCCATATTTATTTTTAATTTTTCTATATTAATTAAAAAATATAACTTATTCTAGCATATGGTATATAAAAAATAATATATTAATAGTAATTGATGCATATTGTAGTCTAGTATGAAACCCACATCGTATCATAGAGGATTGATTCATTACCTCCGTGGAAATGATGATTCATTCGGATCGACATGAGAGTCCAACTACATTGCCAGAATTCATGTTATATATTTGAAAGAGGTTGACCTCCTTGCTTCTCTCATGAGACAAAATTGATGAAACAAAAGAAATCCGAGTGAATGGAAAGGACAAAATAAAGGATAAATTCCATTCTCACCTTCCAGTCTTCGACAAAAAAAAATATACTCATAGTCATCTATGATACTCATATGATACATATCATATATTGACAGGGTATCATAGAGGTCAAGTTTGTTTCTTCAACAAAAAAAATCATTAATCATTATAATACCCATATGGTATATAACTATGATACCAATATGGTGTATATCATATATTGTATGGTGTCATAAAGATCTGGTACATTTCTTCCATAACACACTTAGTCCTCTATGATACCCACGTGATATATATCATATACTGAAAGAGTATCATAGAGGTCTAGTGTCACGATCCGGATTTTCTACCCTTGGGAGTCCTGATGGCGCCTACTAGTGAAAGCTAGGCAAGTCAACTATTCCAATTTAATTACTCTTTTTATTTTTAATCTCTTAACAATTTCAAGTCAACATATTATAAGCAACGGAAAATAATAATGCGGAAGAAAGAAATTTAACGTTTAAGCTAATACCAAAATGAATCCATAAACATAAACCACCCAGAATTGGTGTCACAATCTGAGAGACTATTTAAGGATACTACAAATAAGGTCCGAACAAAATAGATACATGTCTGTCTCTAAAATAGAAAAGAACATAAGAAAGACTAGATGGGAAGGGGACGCCAAGGCCTGCGGAGGCCTGCAGGACTACCTCGGGTCTCCTGATGGATTGAAGGCAGCAACTTTACTGGGGTCCAAAAACTCCAGCACCGGGATCTGCACATAGTGCAGAGTGTAGTATCAGCACAACCAACCCCATATGCTCTTAAGTATCGAGCCTAACCTTGATGAAGTAATGACGAGGCTAGGATGAGACTACCAAATAAACCTGTGCAGTTAAACCATATACAACAGAAAAGTAATGACAGAAATTTATAGTTAAAGATAAGAGGGGAAAACATGATGTGGGGAATATCAGGTAACAGCAGAAACTAATAGAGAAATGTAAAAAATACCATAGTTCAATTATCAGCAAGAATTAGGAACTGCAAAATACGTGCACGACATCACTCTTCATGCTTTTACTCTTATCCTCTCCATAAGAATCAATAGAATCGGCACGGTATCACCCTTCGGGCTTTTACCTCACATAACCATGGCACAGAAATATCCTTCGTGCATTATCACTCATATCATGGCATGACATTGTACATCACATCACTCTTTGTGCATTAACACTCTCAAACTCACGCACGACATTACCTTTTCGTGCTTTACACTCTTCTTCACCCAAGCAACAATTACAAAATAATTTGGGCAAGGGAATCAATAATATTACAATAGAATCCCGACAAGGGAATAATAGCATATCAGTAATATCCCGGCAAGGAAAATAATATCATAAACAATAACATCCCGACAAGAAAAATAATATCATAAACAATAACATCCCGACAAGGGAAATAATATCATAAACAATAACCTATGACAAGGGAGTCAACAATATATCTCATCTCATTTCCACAATCGTTTCACAACATAAGCCTCAGTTTGAGCCAATACTCAACAATGGTCAATTACCATGAATATTTTCATAAATCTTTTTAAACAATGATAATCATCATATTAAGCATGAATAAAACATAATGGAGCCACAACAATCACAATACAAGACTCACAGGCATGTTTGACACCAACGTATAGATACTTATCACCACACCTATACGTTGTACACAACAATAACACATAGCAAATAAGACCACGACTCTTATTCCCTCAAGGTAATGTTGGATCAAATACTTAATGCCACAAACACAATCAAGCCTCAACTACCGCTTTACCCTTCGATTTACCACCAATTCGCTTGTATCTAGCCACAATTTACTTAACGATATCAACAAATTCTAAATGAATCAATTCTAATGCATAAAAATAGATTTTTTAATATTTTCCCCAAAAAGTCAAAAATTGACCCCGGACCCACATGGTCAAAACCTGAGGTTCGAACCAAAAACCCGATCACTCATTCCCCCACGAACTCAAATATATAATTTATTTTAAAATCAAACCTCAAATCGAGGTCCAAATTCTAAAAAATTGAAAATCCTAAGTTCTACCCAAGAACACCCAATTTCCCATGAAAAACCCTTGATTTTGAAATAAAATCATACAAAAAGATGGATTAGATTTAAAGAAATGAGTTAGAAATGACTTAATAATGATTTGTAAGAGTTGGTGCCTTTGAAAAATCGCCCAAAGATGTTTTAGGATTTGAAAAATTGTAAAAATGAATGAAATCCCGCATGAAATTTCACTTAACAGGTCTCTGATGTCGCAATCGCGACCAGGGGTTCACAATTGCGAATCCTTAAGAAACCTCTCATCTTCGAATTTGCGATCAGGGGTTTGCAATTGCGAATCCTGGGAATTTCGGGCATACGCCCAAGTCCCATATTTTACTACGGACACTACGAGACCGTCGGATCACGGATCCGGGTCCGTTTACCAAGAATGTTGACCAAAGTCAACTTTAATCAATTTTAAAAGTCTATTTCCTTAGTTTACTTAGTCTTCACATAAAAGCTTTCCAGAAACACATCCAGATTGCGCACGTAAATTGAGGTAAGACAAAAAGAGGATTTTAAGACCTCAGAACATAGAATTTACTTTCACAACGAGTGATCACATCTAGTCCAGTTCATTCCTTCCAGAAAAATACTCACTCATCTATGATACCAATCTGCTATATATCATATACTTATAGGATATCATAGAGGGCAGATTCATTCCTCTAAAAGAATTACTCATTAGTTCTCTATGATACTCACACAGAATATATTATATATTTATAGGGTATCATAGCGTACTGGTTCTTTTCTTTGAAAATATACTCTTCAATTGTCCGTGACATGGTATATATCATATATGGACTGGAAATCATAGAGAATTGGTTCATTCCTTCAAATAAGAGCCTAATCTTCAGTGATACCAAACTAGCATATATCATATATTGTCTGGGCATTATGTAGAACTGATTCATTTCTTCAAAACCAATACACTTGTTAATCACGTATGATGCCTACATGATATATATTATATACTATTAAGATATCACAAAGGAATGATTTATTCCTTCAAAAAAAAATACAAAAAAAAGTTTAATCTTGATTTTAATATTTAAATTTTCGTTATTTTTAAGCACATTTTACCCTTGATAATTATTTAAAAAATAGTCATATTTTAGATATAATTTTGTTTTTATTTTCAAAGGAAAAGATTTATAAAAATATATTTCTATTAATTTATATTTTACTAAATAAGCTAGTGATTTTAGTTTTTTTAGTTCTTATTGTAGTCTAATTATTTATTTCTATATTTTTATTAGTCAAAAAACAGTAAGCTGCTATATTTATTTTTAAAATGAAAAAAGAAAAAAAATTAAAATTAAAATTAAAAATATAAAATATATAAAAGGACAAAAGACAAAGAACAAAAGAGCTGGGCAAACATAGAGTCCAAAACCTAAATGTGGTCTTTTTGACTCAAAAGACCGAAATAAGTGAAAAAGAAATTAAGCACCAAACTATATAAAATGCGGTTTTAAAGAGTGCTTTACTTTAACGTCCGTTTTGGACGTTAAGGTAAAGCGCGTTTCAAAAGGCATTTAATATAAAACGCATTTTCAAAATACGCTTTACTTATTTTGTGGACCCACCAATAATTCTTTTGCGCTTAACTGACATAACAATAATTTAAATGGGTAAGTGCGTTTTAAAAGGGCATTTTACCTCAAAAAATTCGACCCCCTGGATTGGGCATTGCCTTTTAATAGCGTTAAGGATTTCGCGAAAATCCATTCAGAAATATTCTCAACTCCTGTTAAATTTTTCTTCTTCTTAAATTCTCAAGCATTTTACCATAATGTCTGAATAGCAAAAAGTAAGGGTTTCATTATATTTAGGAGGGGGGGAGGAGTGATGAGGTTGTGATGGCAAATAACTCAGTGAGCTAAAGTTTATCTCCACAGAATCATGTTAAGTTTGCCACTTACAATGGAGTACGCTAGACTGGTATCCTTGTTGTGTAATAAAATGAGTGTGAGCGAACGTTCTGTGAACTTGAAAGTAATCGAAATATATCCATATTCTGTCACTCCGCAAAGGGTTGCTTGTTACGCTAAATTGAACATCGAGGATGATGAAACTCCGAAAGATTTTTTGGGGACTCCAGATAAATATTGGGAATTTATTTTGATAAAGATGTTGGAAATGTACGTGAAGGTTGAAGACGTTCGTCGTTGATACCCAGTTTTTCCCTCATATATTTTAAATATGCATACATATTTTCAAAATAGTGCACATGCATTATTATTATATTTACAAACATGCGCAAGTATTTTTTATATAATTGTAAAGGTTTTAAACAATTTATTTCTGTATTTTTATTATACAAATATCCAATAATTATCCCTTTTATTATTTTTATGATAATAATCATCTAAATTTATCATTTTTGCCCATATAGTTCTTAAATATTTTAATTGTATTTTTATAATTATATTTGCATTTTAAGGCTAGAATTGCATATTTTGTAATAATTGCTCATATATATGCATAATTACATTATCTATACAGAAAATGAGTTTTAAAATTTTATTATGTCAAGTAATTATTTTAAATTATTTTCATGCAAAAATGACATTTTTTATTATTTATTAATTATTTTTTATAAACTATTTTACTAATTTAATTGGGTATTTAAAATCTAATTCCTAAAAAATCCAATTTCATACCTAATCTAACCCAATTACCCCAGCCCAATACATTAACCCGCCCAATACCCCATACCCGTCGAAACTAGACCCAAACACATCCAAATGAACCCGCCTGACCATAATCTAATCCTAGCCATTGATCTCATAAGATCAACGGCTCCCAATCACCCACACCCTTTTAATTAACCAACACCCCTAACCCTAATTTATTTTACACCATATGCCGTCATTGAATCCTCTCGTCTCTTCCTCACCTCTCAAACCCTAACTAGCCGTAACCATTCTCCTATAATTCCTATCCAGAAGTGGAATCATTCTTTAATTCTTTATCATATCCGATCTTATCTCTTTACCATCTACTCATTTTTTGATATTACTTGACTGTCTTGCCTCAAATGGCAAGTTAATCTCGAGAGATGCGATATAGATCTGGTTCAAAATCTCTTATATTTTGGTTGTGTCCATCTGCATTCATCCTAACCTCTGTGAGTACGAATATTTTCGTATCTTTCAGTTGTGGTTTTATATTTTGATTCGAACCAGATTCAGACTGATTTTTGTTTGTTTGATGTTATTCCCCATCTATATTTGCTCTATTACTCGCAAATACGTCTATTTTATTTGAATCTTTTACTTACTCTAAAACTAGGGTTCAAGATCTTTCCAGATCTAAAATGGTGTTATTTTGCCAGTATTTACTCTTTAATGTTTTAGTATATCTATCTTTGTGTTTGTGATTTCTTTATTACTTCTGACTGATTTCACTTACCCTAATTATTTCCGTTTATATGTCTTTGTATTTCTGCCTATTTTTTTAGGGTTTTGATTATCAAATTATTTCTCTAAATATTTTTGTCTATTTTTCCTTAAATCTGGCGTTAATTGCTGACTAATTTTACTTACCCCAAAATTAGGGTTTTTGACATCTTTACTGAGATTTCAGTCTTTCCTTTCTCGTATGATATTGATATTTTTTTATTTTGTTCAATTTGCATGTTCTCATTATTTCCTTACCTTATTTGATATGGTACTTGACTACTGATTGATTCTTATAATGACTTCCCTAATTTAAGTGGTACTGGCCTGATTATATGTTGCTAATTGATTAAACTTCGACTTTAATTGATTTTAGAGTTATTTCCATTCCTTATTTGTGTAAGACTGATTCGTTACCTTGTTTATCTACCCACTTGAGTACTATTTAAACCCTTCTCCCTTTTCTCCTTAAAGAGAAGACTTGAATTCTCCTATTCTCACCAAAAAAATTAAGCTCTCGCTTGCTCTTTCGTTCTGATTTCTTTGCTAAGTGTCTCTTGATTTGGCTGGCTGAAAGCCAAGGCTAAAATTATTCTGGAACCTCATTGTTGTGGTATACTTACTTTCTCTCTCACTTGACTGGTATGCCCTAATCTTTGCAATTTCATTCTCTATGCTTTGGTTGACTAGCCTGTTTAAATTCTCAACATGGTTCTGTCCTTCACCTGATAATATGATTCCATTTAGTAACACTATTAACTTAGGACTAATTTATTTCGAATAATATGAATCCTCCCATGAGTTAGCCTAAGGTTCAACTTGTTTCATGTATTACTTGTTAATCCTTTACCTATTATGAACTTTGCTCTATAGACATGTAATCAGTAAATCTTGTTATCTAACTCATGTGTCATGTCTATTTAATTAACATGTCTGGTCTACTCAAATGTTTCTCCCTAATTGTTTCTGTTATTAAACCATAACTGTTTTGAATACTAGCATGATTATTAGTTTAATCAGATTTCAACCAATTTGAACTATATGCTGAACATGAACCTTATTTGCTTCCTGGGGTGGTTCTGCCTACAACTCTGTGTTCTGAACTTTCTTTCTTCTTAAATTTAACTGGTTTAAAATCTGTCCCTTCTCCCTTTTATGCACTAACTATGAAACCCTACTCTTAGTCCCTTAGGTTCTCGACCACCCTAGTGTGAGCACTGCCTAGGGTCCTTGAGACTGCTTTGAGCTCTGACACACTAGGGGCTAGTTTTCCAATCTTTTATGAACTTTCTTCTGAATGTGGTGCTGGTGTGAGCATTGCCCTGGGTTCCCTTAGGCCCTTGGGAACTTTGACATATTGGAAACTTGGTCCTAATATGCTATGTTGTGCTTCAAAGTGGTCATGGTTGGGAGGTTTGGTTCCCAGATTTATTTGGGCCTATGAAGGCTCCCTATAGTGTAACTATTACTATTATGTAATTTATTCGGCTATTCTGATATGTAATAACTACGTAATTACAGATTTGGGGATATTTAATAAAGTTGGGGGAGGTTTTTCTTATATATTTTGTTAAAATTGGATAGAAATCCTGCCTATAGGATTTAATTATGGTGATTGAATTGTGTAAGTACTATACAGTGTTTAGAAATCCTGCCTATAGAACTTTCATAATTATCTTGATTCTGTATTTTACATTTACATACTAGACATCCTGCTTATAGGACTTTCGTTCAATTATGTACATTAGAAATCATGTTCATAGGATCTATACATTTTTTCGACAAATGTGCATACATGCCTAGAGGACCTTGTTGTTTGAGATAATTGTCCTTCCTGGCAATCTGTTTAATTTCTATCCATACACAATTAATAGATATCATGCCTATAGGATTTATATCTATCAAACCTAGAAATCATGCCTGTAGAATTTAAATTAATCCAGCAATAGAAATCATGCCTATATGACTAAAGTCAATTAAGTAATTAGAAATTATGCAAGGTTTAAGTCAATTCAACAGTTAGAAAGCATCCCTATAGGAAATAAAAATCTATCTTTGCAAGTTAAGGTCAGTGCTACGCCTAGAAATCATGTCTATAGGTCTGTAATCATGCCTATAGGATTCTATCAATTGATTCTGAATACAATCGTCCTAGGCAATCACTTAAGCAATATACTTGTAGGATTTAACAATCCTGGATCTTGACATATTACTGCCTGAAGTGCCCAGATTCATGCTGAATAAAATTAGTAAGCAAACAAATAGGTCTTAACGCTCGCCTTAATAAAACTTCCTTTATACTCTATTTTTATCACGTAGAAATCATGCCTATAGGGTCCAACATACTTAACTCGTCTAAAATCCATCATTATCTGTATCAATCTGATCTACGTGCATTTTGTTGCTTAATTTGCGGAGACTAACTTGATCCCTTGCTTGCTTATAAGTGAAAGTCCAATGTGTTTTTGCATGTCGCTTAGTTTTACAATTTTGAGCAACCTAAGTTGAGTATAGAACCATCCAATATAAAGGTCATAACGCCTCCAGGACCATAAGTATGATACGGGTAGTGCACGCATAGGGTACGGTTTAGAATTAACTAGTGCACTTTAGGTGACAACTTAAAGATAGTAATCGCGTAGCAGGAGATGATAGTCTGTGCCCGCTGAATAATATGAGTAACCCCGACTCAAGGGAGTTATGAAAAGTATTATTTATGTTGCACGAGGTAATCCTTTAGGCTAAAAAACTTAGGACCCCCCCATCCCTGTTAAATAATCCCTCGCTTCTTATTAGACTAATTCATAGTTCAAGTTCGGCCAGGGCCCACCGTTGTGGACCTTGAGGGGTGCCTAACACCTTCCCCTCAAGGTAATTTCGAGCCCTTACCCAAGCTGATGTAAATTGGTTATATGAGTTAATACTCTAGGTGCCCTAACATACCTTAATCCATTAGGTGGCGACTCTTTCAATTCCAATTCCCTACTCTCTAAAAAAAGAGTTGTCCCAAAAATGTCAAAACCCGATTTTACGAGAAAAAGGGGGCGCTATAGCATGGAGACTCTGCTGGGTATATCTTTAGGCTCTTACCATAATGAACTTGTTTGTGAATTAGTCTTTAAGCAAGTTTTTAATATTCCGTTAATACTTGCACACCCTTTCCCTTTCCCACTCTATGTGAATTTATTTGCAATATCTTCATTCATTTATGATTTCTCTTCCCCTGATTTATCACTTACAGACTTGTCTCTTTGTTTTCCTTTTCTAAATGTCTTTACAATTATTAAATACCGCATTTTATCATTATTCATCGTGCAAATACTTGACAACATCGTTATTTTCTTTTGCATAATTGTATGCTCAACATCGTATTCCACTCGTGCGTACTAATACTATAGCGGCGCTTGATGAATGCCCGCTGTAGACATGTGATTTTTGACCCTCCCCGAGAATTTTCATATTTTAGCATGTAAATATTTAATTTAGGCCTAATATAGCTATTTCAACTTATTTTTTATTCTTTTACTTTTATTTTATTACAAGAAAACGAAAATTACAAAAAACAGGTTCATTAATATTTTGTAGTCATTTTTAATCTTGAAAAAAATACCAAAAAAATAGTTTTATTTTAATGGTCAGTCTTTTTTTAATAATTATTTTTACTAAAGTAGAGCTAATAAATATTTTTGATAATACCTTTAGTTAATTAAGCTAATTTTAAACATAGCTAGTCATAAAGGCCCAAGTTTCTAGTCCATTCCTTAAGTTCAATATCCAATACCCATTAAATTAATACTAGAGACCCTTCTAGACTCTTCTTTGGAAAAAAAATAAATAAAAAGACCCTAAGGACTTAACACAAAAAGTTCTAGGGACTAATTGGCAAAATACACAAAAAATACACCTAAAATCTAGACCTATATTATAGGTAACGCCTAATACACTGGAGGAGATCAGAAACCAGCGTAGCTTTTCAACAAGACAGAATCCCCCCTCCTATCGTTCTCTTTGCTGCTAGACAGCTTCAGCAATAACACAACCATGGTTTCTTCTTCCATGGAAAACAAAAAACTCTGAAGAACTCTAGAGAACGGAAGGAGCCTTCCGCCGCTGCTAACCAAAATCAGACCCCTTAGGCCTCTCTTCTCCATCGTCTAAAATCACAAATAAAATAACCCAAAGAGACCACCGATCTCCAGTCGAGTTCGACATCTCCGTTAGCTCGTGTATTTTTCGGAGATTTTCAGTCCAAAACAACACCTGAACACAAGATTCCGATCAAAGCTTGAGTCTCGTTGAGGTTTCCGTTCGAGATCCGGTGGCGATTTAGCCTTTGCTCTAGTTTTTCTTTTCGATTTTTAGTTCTGTATCGGCTATTTGCTGCCTCTAGGTATGTAAGATATCCATCGATTGGCTATCTTTACTTTAAATTAATGAAAAATATTGATTGTTTAATATTGTATCTGTTCAAATTTCATCAAGAACGGGTTTGCTGAGTTTGCTCAATTACATTCATATATTTAGACTATTAATTCGATCCATGTTTTCAACTATGAACACTGTGTTGGTTATCTAATCATGTTGAGTTAAATTATTTTTTTTAGTTTGAGATTTGGACTAGTATTTTCGTTTGACTTTGGCGACTTGTATCATTTTCCTTGTGTGTAAGAATTGAACAACTTGACAAGAGGGGTTGCTCTGATAGTAAGCAACCCCCACTTCCAACCAAGAGGTTGTGAGTTCGAGTCTCCCCAAGAGCAAGGTGGAAAGTTCTTGGAGGGAATGATGCTGGGAGTCTATTTGGAAACAGCCTCTCTACCCCAGGGTAAGGGTAAGATCTGCGTACACACTACCCTTCCCAGATCCCGTTAAGTGGGATTATACTGTGTTGCTATTGTTGTTGTCGTAAGAATTGAACAACTCTCAATATAATTTGCTTCCTTTGTACTTACTTGGTCATTGCTATTATTTACGATGTTGCTATAATATTCTGTAGCTTCCATATTCAGTTGGAAAACAAGTTGCTTGAGAATTGTGAATTTCATTTAGTTGGATTTGAATTGTTTTATTAATTGATAGGCTGTTTGGATAGCATTTACATTGATTAAACCATTCGTTAGTCTTAGGAAAATACAAAATTGGTTTGGGATTAAGATAAGTATGGTTTGTTACTTCGAGCCATTTCGTGTATGAATTGCCGTCATTTGACCAATTTCAATCCTTAGAAATAGAGTGTGCTATTTAGCTAAATTTTCGATGGCTCTCGCAAATCTGAAAGCGCGTAGTTGCATTAGGCGCGTAATTTAAATTAACTTCCTAAACTCGGTGCGCATTTATGTGACCCAAATCCAAATATCACAAAATTAGATGAAATGTGTTATAGACCACGGGTGCATTTATGTGACGTGGTTCAAGACATATTTTATATGACGTTGAATCTTTCCTAAAAATTGAATATTAAATAAAAGCAATTATAAAGCTAAAATTGCACCATAGGCTAAAACTTGTATTAAAATAAGATAATAGGCCAACTGTAACAGTTGAGCGACCGTGCTAGAACCACGGAACTCGTGAATGCCTAATACCTTATCTTGGGTTAACAGAATTCCTTACCCGGATTTCTGTATTTGCGGACTGTAATACAGAGTTAATCTTTTTCTCGATTCGGGATTTGAACCGGTGACTTAAGACACCATAAAATTATCCCAAGTGGCGACTCTGAATCTTTAGATAAATAAATCCTGTTTCGATTGTCAGTTATACCCCTTTATGGGAATGTAGTGAAAAAGAAAGTGTGACAGCTTTGGCTACTCTGCTGGGGACAAGAACCTAGAACTCATGATTCAGGGTTCAAAATTCGAGCTTAGATGAATTGTTATATTTGACTATATTTATTATCTGATTTTATTACATATTTGTGCCTAATGTGCTAAAACGTTGCTTTTTACCGCTTTGATACTATTTGAACTGTATATAAACTGTGACGAAACCCTTCTCTTCTCATCTTCGGGGATGTGCACGCTGGCGTGAATCCCTATTCTGTTAGTATCATACCTTGAAATAAGAAAGAGGCTCGGACAATTTACTAAGCCGGATGGCCTTTTGGTTCCCGGTACGTAGCCCCCTCCTCGGCTCGAGTTGTTCGCTCGGGTACACAAGTCTAGAACAACATACCCAGGTTTTGAACCTAGAATAACTGAGCCTCATGCAGGATCCCTAGTAGGAACGCTTGTTTGCATCATATGCATTTGACTTTGAGGACTCAACACAGGGGTTGGGTCCGTCTAGGACAGGTATATCCCAAAAATAAAAGACCATCCCGATGCTTCGTATGTGCTACATGCTGCAATTTTCAAGGGTAAGAGGGTCATTTGGCTACCAATAATAGTTGAGGGCAAATAAAAAGTAAAAAAAAAGAAAAAAAAAAGAGAGGGTGAACTGTGAAAAATAAAGCAAGTAGGGCCAGATTATGTTTTCGTCACATTTTTGAAAAAGAAAATGAAAAATACAAAAAAATCTTGCACTTTCCAATCATTTTCCAAAAAATAAAAAAAAAATCAAAAAATAAAGAGGAAAAAGAAAATTCAAAAAGAATTTACATGTTTCATCAGTTTTCAAAAGAAAAGACAAAAAAAGAAGAAGCATATTTTCTCTGAATTAGTTGTTTTTTTTAATTCTCGGTCGTATCCAATCTGCCCGAACTACGCATAGCTGATTCTCGTCTTTTGGGGCGTAATACGTAGGCAACCCACAAAGGGTCCGATCTTCCTAGTAAATCTTAGGTTCTTGGCTTTGCGAGGTCTTAGCCAAATTTTGCACTTCTAGCCGCCTTTTGGCCAAATAAGCCATTTTATAAAAATAGCCTCAATCATATCTTGCATGTGTCCAGTAGGGAGTGTTATTGTCTGTGTCTCACATAGTGTTGGCTTAAAGTTTTTTTATACAGGTGTGGGTCTACTTATCGAAGTTTGAGCATGACATACACCCCATGACCATCCATTCAGGAGTTGCTTAACGAGATTTTTCTTTCGATGTTTTGAGTCTGTTTTTTTTTTTATGTTGTCTTTTACCTTCTAGCTTTGTACAATAATGTAGAGTCTTTGGTTATTGTATTTTCTATCTTTGTATTGAAAAAAAGTGTGTTATAAATCAAAAATCCAAAAAATAATTTTGCGTTTTATTTTCTTTGGAAGTCTTCTTTAGAATTCTAATTCTAGAATTAAAAAAAAAAAAAATCTTTTGAGGTGCTTCTCCTTAGGAAGTTAATATCTAGAACTCCAAATAGAAATTTTTGCTTTCATATTTCCTTTGGTATATTAGGACTAAAAAACGAGAATTTCTTTTTAGTACCTCTTTAAGAGTTTTCTTTAAGGTATTAATCTCAAAAATCCGAAAAGATTTTCTTTTGAGGTTCTTCTTTGGGAAACTAATGAAAAATAAAAAAAAATTCTTTTATTTTCATTAGAACTTTATGACGTTGTACATAGAAGAAAAAGAAAACAACATGATTTCCTTCCTAAAAAAAAAGTCAAAAAATATTTTTCTCTTCTAAGATTTTTCCTTAATAGAGAATTTGTGTCAAAAAGAAAAGAAAAAGAAAAATAAATCCATTAAGCTTGAGTTTAGAATAGGTTATAGAACATTCAGTCTAGAAAATTCAAAAAAAAAAGAATTTGCTTCTTTTGTTTCTCTTTTCTTATCAAAGTAGTCATTGAGGTAAAAAGAAAAAAAATAAAGGAAAAGAAAAAGAAAATGAGAACATTAGTTTGCTTACTTTATTCTCGTTCTTCCAGAACTACGCAAAGATCTGATGCATGCGGGATCATGATACGTAGGCAACCTACATATGGTTCAATCAAATTATTTTTTTATTAGTAAAAGAAAAATAAAGAAAAGAAAAAGAGAAAAAAAGAAAAAATGATGGTGAAATTATGATATGTGAGAAATGAGAGGGAAGAAAAGGGCGATAATCAGAAAGAAAAAGGGGAAGGAAAATGAACAAGCCAAGAAAGGAGAGGATTGAAATGAACAAATTGGGATGATGCCAAGTGACCTTATGACCCTCGAAGTTATTCTAGTACTGTTAATTGTTGATAGGTGTATTGCAAGCAATGTGATATTATTACCTGATAAATGCCCTAACGCTAACATGTTGGCTCTGTTTTGCCCCTCCTTGTTATCCTGGTTATTAAAAGGTAGTTAGTTTGTGGCATTTGGGCGAGTCATCCATACACGCTAGGTCAAACAGCAAGACAACCATGACTAGTAAGGGATCGGATAGGTGTTGTCGAATCGGAATTTGAGCTGAAAGAAGAAGCCCGAAGGTTGAAACGCCAGATAATAGAGATGTACCAGGCTTGGATTAGTGGGCACCCTCTACCCTCATTCCCCACCAACTACATTGAAAATCTTGCTTCCATCCCACTACCATCACAATCCTAGATTCTCAATGCTGCTGATCTCTCCCCACAACATGCCCCAGGCTTTACCCCTTGCCACAACTACCCAGGCACCTTGTCCCAGCCTTTTCATGCTCCACCCGCCAATACAAGCGCGTCATTAAATACTCTCGTTTTTGCAACTCCTCCCCATGCCAACATCCCTCTATCTTCTAGTGAAACCTTGTTCAAAGTTCCTAATGCCCAATACTATGATATAAAACCAACTTTCAAGACCTTGGATCCATATTGTTGCACTCCTCATTTCGTGCCTCCCATCGAAATTGAAAAACCCGCTAAGATTGTGGAGCAAGATGAGTTATTTAGAAAACGTGTGATATTTGCAAAAGGGTCTTCTAACGGTGCCGGAGTAAGTCTAAAAAAGCCAAAGTTGGTGGTATCAGGGATGCCAAGCAAGCTTGTTGTAGTTGTGAAAGGGTCTCCCATTACCCCTCTTGCTATTAAATCAGTGACTCAGTTTCCAGCGGTTGAGACAAAGGATGTCCCGTGGAACTACAAACGAGCAATAATGACACACAAGGGAAAAGAAGTGGAGGAAGAATTTGTTGAGATCGGAGGACCGACTCATTTCTGAGGATGTCTTACCTCCAAAGAATTAAGGAAGGCCAAGCTCTTCAAGGATAGCCAAATGCCAGTGAAGAAACCGGTTACCGAGAAAGAGGTCGAAGAGTTCTTGAGAAAGATGAAAGTGCAAGACTATTCCATTGTTGAACAATTAAGGAAAACTCCAGCTAATATTTCTCCGTTATTTTTGTTGATACATTCGGATGAACACCGTGGGGCCATATTGAAAATTCTGAACGAGGCACTTGTTCCTGATAAGATCATAGTGAATCAATTAGAAAATATTGCTAGCAGGATCTTCGAAGCAAATAGGACCACTTTTGCAGACGATGAGCTTCCTATAGAGGGTACGGAACACAATCGAGCTCTTTATATCATGGTGAAGTGCGAAAATTACTTTGTAACCAGGGCATTGGTTGATAATGGATAAGTGCAAATATTTGCCCTCTGTCCACTTTGCAAAAGTTAAAGATCGGCACCGAAAGAATCCACATGAACAGTGTAGGTGTTCAAGGTTTTGATGGGAAGGAAAAGGTTCTGCTGTAGATATAATGCTTGAATTGGTGATAAGGCCAGTTGGTTTCAGTGTGAAATTTCATGTGCTAGATGTGGTTTCCTCTTATAATTTGTTATTGGGAAGGCCTTGGATACATGCGGTTAAGGCAGTGCCATCCTCTCTACATCAAATAGTGAAATTTGAGTGGGACAAACAAGAAATAGTCGTGCATGGTGAGGAGGATTTATCCCTTTATGAAGATTCATCTGTTCCGTTTATTGAGGCTGGAGATGATAAAGGACCTTTAGTTTATCAAACTTTCGAAACAATGTCCGTCAAAAAGATTCCTGAAGGAAAATGCATTCCAAGGCTGAGGCTATCACCTTCGATCTGCATGGGAGCTAATGAGACGTTGAAGTATAGTTTTGTGCCGGGTAAAGGTCTGGGCACATCTTTACAAGGTATCGTGCAACCATTATCTCTACGTGAAAATCTCGGTACATTTGGTCTGGGGTTAAAGCCTACAAGGGATGATGTGAGGAAGGCTACAAAGTTGGAAATGAAAGCATGGTCACTCTCTAGGCCTATCCCACATCTCTTCAGGACTTTTGTCAAGTCAGGGGCAGTGAAGCGTCCGGTGTCAGCAGTTCCAAAGCTTGTGGTTGTTTTTTATGAGGATTTGATTTGAGAGGGTCCAAAGTCTATTTGATGAAGTGAACACGATAGAAATCGGGGAAGGTTCTGGTGATGAAGAGGTGCATTTTGTCGGGCCAAATGTGAAGCTTAGTACTTGGGAAGCCGCTTCTCTCCCTACTCGGAGGGAGTTTTGGTAGTTTGCTTTGTTTTCCTTTCTATCTGGGTCATTCCAGAGTTGTGACCTAGATTTTTACTTTTCACTTGTTTGATGAACAAACCATGTTATCCTTTATTTTTAATGAAATACAAATTCCGTTTTCCATAACTTATGATAGTTTTTATTTTTGTTTTCTTTTTATGCTGGTTTCAATGACATGACATGCATGAGGAATCTTCGGCCAAGGTTTAAAAGCCAATCTAATTCTAAAATAATAATCCAAAATAGAGTGTGATAATGAAGCACAGATTGATGATGATGAGTGGGTCAAAATCCGATTGGGGTAATTAGGTCTGATTGATGAAAAAGACTGGCGGCAGTATGTCACGGCTAGTTGTATCAAAAGAGAATGGCAAGAGCAAACAACAAGAAGGTGTGCCCCCAAAAATTTGAAGTGGGTCATTTGGTATTGAAATGCATCCTCCCACATCAGGCGGAAGCAAAAGGCAAGTTTGTCTCAGATTGGCAAGGGCCGTTCGTGGTAACGAGAGTGTTGTCCAATGGTGCTTTGTATTTAACAGATATAGAAGGCAAGTGTGTAGACATGTGTGATGACCCGGCTGATCGTCTTAAGAATTAATACCCCGATCTCCTATAAACTGTTTCCCCTAAGTTCTTTCCTGCTATTTTGGTTGTCGGGGCGTTCGATGTTGGGTTTTCGGAGAGTTTTGGGACACTTAGTCCTTAAATGAGAGCTTAAGTGTTGGAAAGTGGTCCGTAGTCAGAACAGTGTGAAGACGACCTCAGAATGGAAATCTGATGGTTCTATTAGCTCCCTTAGGTGATTTCGGGGTTGGGAGCGTATTCGGAATGTGTTTTGGAGGTCCGTAGCTAATTTAGGATTGAAATGCCGAAGTTTGAATTTTTGAAGTTTCCAGTCCGATAGCGAAATTTTGATCTGAGGGTCGGAATGGAATTCCGGAAGTTGCAGTAGCTCCGTCATGTAATTTAGGGTAGAAATTGGGGGAATGGTAGAGTTAGGGCTTTTTAATTTTTCTTGATTTAGACCTCGTTTTGGGGTCGAATGTGAGAACTAATAATATATTCGGGCTCTTGGGTGAATGGGGGATTTGATTTTGGTCCGAACCTCGTATTTTGAACAAGCAGGCCCGGGGGTAATTTTGGAATTTTTGGAAAGAAAGCTTGGAAACCTATAATTAGACATTGAGTTTGATTTGTTTAACATATATTAATATTATGAAGTCATTATTGTATAGATTTGACTGAGTTGGAGCCGAATTCGAGAGGGAAAGCGGTCGTTGTGGATTGATTGGGCTGTGGAAGTTGAGGTAAGTGTTTGGTTTAACCCTAGCTTGAGGGAATAGGAGTTGAGTCTTGTTTTCTACTAGCTAATTGATCGAGTACGATGTATAGGCATGGTGACGAGTATCTATACATTGGTGTCTATCATGACCGTGAGTCCTTATTTGCGGATAATTGGTTGTTGTTATGCCTTCCATGCCTAGTTGACGACTTCTATATGTTGTAAAGGCCTTGTGATAGAAATTGTGATCTTGGAACTTTGTAGAGCTTGGATTCAAGTGATATTGTGAAATACGAGATGAAAGTGAAAGAAAGAGAAGAGTTAATTATTTATTCCCTTGCCAGGACGATCTGGTTTTAGATGTAGTACCCTTGTCGGGTTTTTATTTGTTTGTTTGTGTACCCTTGCCGGGGCTTCCATTCTTGTTTTATTGTTTTCCCTTGCCCTTGTTTGGGATTGTTGAATGGGTGAGGAGAGTGTTAAAGCACTAAGGGTAATGTCGTGCATTAAATGATATGGATCGGGTTGCGCGCCGCAATAATGTTAAATGGTATGGATCGGGTTGCGCGCCACAACAATGTTAAATGGTATGGATCGGGTTGCACGTCGCAACAGTGATACTTGTGGATCGGGTTGCACGCCGCAACAGTGTTGATATATATTGGGATCGGGTTGCATGCCGCAACAATTATTGATACCAATATATTTATTCAGGTATTTGGTTCTTGTCCGCTGTAGATTCCACGCTGTCCTTAGATTGTTATTCTGGATTTACTATTCATATTGTTATCTCCCCATAGTATGCTCCCCCCTCCCATATTGCTTACTTGTCTTTTATTTTCGATTCTACTTTATATGTATATAATTGAACATGTTTATATGTTAGCCCAGTCTAGCCTCGTCACTACTTTTGGAAACATCATACGTGCGGTTCGTTCTCCTTTTTCATGTTTGCTAGTTGGTAAATATTATTTTTAAAAGCACTTGCACAAGCATACAGGTAGTTGGACATCCCCATTAGAAGTGAATTCCTTCCGATCCTACTAAGGGTGGAGATACGCCTTTGTTTATCCATTATATATGTGAGAGTGGCCCTAATGTCACGACCCAAATATCCCAACCCGGTCGTGATGGCGCCTCTCGTGGAGACAAGGCGAACCAATACCAAAACAATATATCTCTTTATAATTTCNGTGTCACAAGTCATGAGCATCTACGAAATCTGAACACTACTATAAAACCAGTATTATACATATTGGAAATTTAGAATCAAAGGAAGGGATACGGTACCGCGAACGCTGGCGGTCACCTTGCTCAGCCACAATAGCAAATCTTCAATCAACTCAAAACCCGCTACCGAGTAGCAAATACCTGCATCTGCACATAAGGTGCAGGGAGTAAAGTGAGTACTCCAACTCAGTGAGTAATAAAAGTAAATAACAGCTGAGCAGTAAGAAATCACGTAAGAACACTTCATCATGCTATATAAGACAGTACAGCCCTTTTTCGAAAACAG